>BHFV01000197.1:0-40317 GCA_003568905.1 Trebouxiophyceae sp. KSI-1
GGAGGGAGGGGGGCACCGAGCGGCAGGCGGTTGCGGTCCTCGAAGCGGGTCACGCCCTCAAAGGCGACCTTCTCGCAGATGATGTTCATCTCGGGGAAGTTTGCCTCCTGTTAGCGGTCGGCAGCGGGAGCTTCAGGCGCTCTGCTGGCAAGCCATATGCCTGGGCGCCTCACGTGCTGTGTTGTATTAGATTCATTTCTCAGTAAAAGCGTATGACCATCAGTAAATGCTCGGTGATTCGAAAGCGGCACAATCGTCATCGATACTGCCAGCCTCCAGTCACAATTGTGACCTCGCTTCAGGGGTGAAGGCAAGGGGCACCTCTAGCAGCTGGCGGATGCCCAACTGGACCATCATGATCATGGAGTCCAGGCGCAGCATGTCCGCCTCGGTCGCCATCAGGATGCCGTTCCTGACGCGCGAGTCGCGTAATCAAGTGCTCAGCCCGCAGGGCTCCTCAGCCGAGCAGTCTAATGCAGGGAGGCGATTCTCAGGCAGGGGAACAGCAGATCGGTGCGTTCAAGGCAGGAGCATGGGTGCCTACCTGGCGTCCAGGTCAGGGTCTAGCCACTGCTGGTCGCACAGGACGATCACGCACTTGTACCTGTAGGGACCCGCAGCCCAGGCAGGCTCAGCCGGCGGCAACGGGTGCTTTGGTGCAAAGAGACGCGCGCTCGGCAAGCTGCCGGCTGCTGCTGCGGTGAGGCAGCCGTGCACTGACACGGCCTGTGAGGCGCGCCGCGCGGCAAAAGTCCCCGCTGCAGAGCTCCCAGATTGGGACAACCTGACACAAACGGCACGGCACCACAGACACGGCAATGATTAATGCCGCCACCAAGCAGGGAGCCGCAGCAGCGGCTGCGGGACAGCTACTCATGATTGGCCGGCCATCGATTGATAACAGCAACTTGAGCTCACTGTGCCGGGCAGCCCAGGCAGGCTCAGCCGCGGCTGCAGCAAGCGCCTTGGTGCAAGAAACGGCCGCTCAGCAAGTCGCTGGCTGTCGCAGCTGTGAGGCAGTCGTGCGGAGGCAGCCATATGCAGACGCTTTCCGAGCTCAGCTGCCGTCTCGAGACGAGCCTCCAGCAAGTGCATCGCAAACGGGAAAGACTCAGCTGCAGCCGGAGCCGTAGCAGCAGCAGCGGCAGCCTGCAATGCCCCCTCATGATTAGTAATCATAAGGGCGCACTTGGAGATGTCGATCTTGGCCCGCATGTCCTCCGCGTCGAGCGGGTTGCCCTGCACGTGCAGCAGCGACAGGCTGTCCAGCGTGCAGCGCTCCCGCAGCTGCCCAAGCAGCTCGCTGCGCGCGTTGAACAGCGTCAGCTCGCTGCCGCGCGGCAGCGCGGCCGGGCCACAGTCGAGCTCGCGCAGCAGCATGGTCATGAAGCTGCGCTCGCCCCAGCCGCAGATGAGGACCTGCGGCGGCAGGAGATTCCAAAGACGGTCAGGCTGCCGCCCGGCCGGCATGCTGCGTGAGCCTAGAGCCTGCCGCATGTCGCTCAATGCGTCCCCTGCCACCAGTGCTGCAGCATGCGACAGTAGAGAGGAAGCCAGGCTGGCCTGCTGCGCAACAGCAGTGTTCAAAAGCAGGAGGTGTGCCGTGTGGTCGGCTGGCATGCTGTGGGTCACGAGACGGGCATGCCACGGCCTGTCAAGCAGCGCTGCCTAGCTTGCCAAGCAGATGGGGTGTGGGGGGGGGGGGGGGGGGGGGGGGGGGGGTGCCTTCTCTGGGGAGGAGGAGCGGTGGCTGTACTCCAGCGGCAGCAGGAACATGCCCGCCTTCATGCCGCCCTCCAGCGACTGCTTGCGCTGCAGGCCCTTGTAGTTGGCCTGGCCTGCGCGGCCCAGGCGGGCACCGAGCAGGCCTCAGCTTTGCAACTCAGGACATGCCACTCACAAGGCAACTCTTCATGCATCAGGCGAGCAGGCAGCCGCGCATGCGAGCGGGGGACTTCCGCGACCTCTGCTTGTGGCCTCTGCGCGCACTCTGCTGCTACCTCGTAGCCGCAAGCTGCCTCTCAAGCAGTCAGGCTTCTGTGACAGCTTGTCCTGCAGTCGAAGACCCGGACGCTGCTGCAGGCACGCATGGGGAAGGGAGCGCAAGGGCACTGCACCGGTCATGGCGGCCGCGCGGTTGATGTTCGACTGCTTGCCCATCGGCGCCTCGTCGTAACTCGCGCGCACGTAGTCGGTGGCGGTCCAGTTGCCGATCTCGACAGTTACGGGCGCCTTGGCAGGCTGGTAGCGGTTGCCCGGCAGCCCGTTGGGCCGCACGATCAGCAGCGAGTCGCCGGCCTGCACAAAGGTGGCGGGCGGCGGATTGATCTTGACCTCGGCGCTGTACTGGTTGACCAGGCCAAAAACGATGCCGTCCGGGAACCTGCCGCGGCAGTTACAAGCGGCCCAGGCTCAGGAGCTGGGCAGAGGCTGCTGTTATCTGGCAGATCAGGCGCTGCATGCGGCTCCCTGCTGGCAAGCACTGCCTCCGGCAGCTGGGCCAGGAGGCAGCGGACACGGCTGCAGGCTGGCGCTGCTTCAATGCAAGTTGCAGTCCCCCCTAGTCTTGTGAAAGGCAGTAGAGCGGCAGACGCACCACTTGAAGAGGTCGCCGAACGCCTTGCCCTCCATCTCCGGAAAGGACTCGATGAACGTCTGGCTGGGCGAGTTGAAGCTGAGCAGCATCTGGCTGATGCTGCCGACGACCGGATTCCGCACCATGCGCGAGATCCTGGCATGGGACACAGAGGCACAGGTCAGGCATAGCCAACAAGGCTCCAGTTCTCTTTTCCACTCTTTTTCAGCCTCGCCATGCTTCTCTGCGCAAGCTTTAAAGGCGGTCCTACGGCTCCTGGCCATGGAACGAGCGTTTTGGCGGGAACAAGGAGGTTTTGAACCGAAAAGGGCGGGAATATGGACAAGGTTTGAAGAGGGCGGGCACCTGCGTGCATTCAGCTGCGAGGTTGGCAGCGCGATCACTCGCTGACTGGTCGAGTAGCCCATCAGCTTGACCGCGTTGGACGTCTTCAGCTCCACCAGGATGTGCGCCTTGCGAGGGTCGGGCACGCCAAAGCCTGCAGATTTCCCGCTCTTTTTCAAATCCAGACTCTTAACCTTGGTCTTGTTCCTAGCAGCCACCTGGGGGTCCCCGGTCAACCACAACTCCATGCTCGTGCTTCTCGCCTCCTGGGCCTCGCGAGCTTTCCAAAGGCGATGTAAGACATGTCCCTGGCTTGCACAGCCTGGCAGCTGGACAAGAGGCAGCTGCAGGCTGGAAAGCCCACCTGGGAAGTCGAGCTCGTCCAGCAGCACGGCAGTGCGCAGCGACTGGGCGTCCGCCTCCTCGGGCGCCCTGCAGACAGCGTCCTTGCTGGTGAGCCTGTCTGCCTAGCCTGCCTGCTTTCCCGAGCCCAGCAGCCAGCCTCCCCAACAGCATCTGACTAGCCTGCCTGCTTTCCCGAGCCCAGCAGCCAGCCTCCCTGAGAGCATCTGACAGGCCAGCCTCCAAGCCACCCCTAGGCTCGCAAGACAACCTTAACCCGCCGGAATCGTAACAGTCGCCAGATTCCCGCCAACATTCAAATCGAGGCCTTGTTTCCCGCCTCGTTTTGCACCGAAACGTGCCTGGAGGTGTCTGCGACGACGATGATGGCCGAGGCGGCGCTGGCGGCCACCCGCCGCAGGTCAGCAGGCACCAGCGGGCTGCCGGAGCGGAACACGAATCTGCTGCTGAAGCGGCGCTCCTCAGGGATGATGCGCCGGAAGGTGTTTTCCATCTCAACTTTGGGCCGCCGGGACAGCACGACCACTGTGCGGCCGCCGTCCGAGCGGTAGCACTGGCAGACCTGCGGGCAGGGCCACAGGCACGCGTTTCTATGTCTCCCTCTGTCTCTGTCCCTCGTATCTGCCTCCTTGTGAAGGAGGGTTGGGTGGGCAGCAGCAGCAGCGGTAGCTGGCGGCCAGGGCAAGTGTGTTTGGGTGGGAGCATGCACATGGTGCCAGGCAGGAGGCCAGGGGAAGGCAGGCTGGTGGTGACTGCAGCAGAGGGCAGCGCGAGGCGGCACCTGGCTCAGGATCTTCCACATCACCTCCTCGTCCCGCTGGTTCTCGCACCACCCGAGCACCAGGATCTGCGGGGGAGCAGCAGCCGGTTTCGGAGCACGAGCGTGTGTGCTCCCTCGACAGCGCCCCTGTTCCTCATTCCCAGTGCGGCCGTGGCCGACTCTTGCTCTGCTCCAGCGCTCGCAGTACGGGCAGGCGGACCTGCCCTCAGCCGTTCGTGAGCTGCACTTGACGGTCCCGGGTGCCCACCTCTGATATGACTCTCAAACATTCAAGCGTTGATATCAAAAGCTCATTGCAGAGCAGCGGACGCAGGACAGTGCCGGTGTGCAGCGAGCGCTGGACGCAGCCAGCCAGCGGAGGGAGGCGGGCTCACGTGGTCGTGCTCGAAGACCTTGCTGCCGGTGCGCACGTTGTTCTCGAGGTTCTCCAGCACCACCTGCTCGATGAGCGCCAGGACCAGGGCAAAGGCGCCGAGGCCGATGAAGGCGACCAGCAGCGAGAAGACCTGGTCGATCACGCTGGCCGCCTCGTCCGGCAGCTCCTGGCCAAACACGACCACCAGCACCTGCGCGCGGCAAAATAATAAGTATTATTAGTTTGCCCGGCAAGCAAAACTGCCAGGCAGCAAAAACATGGACTTCTGAGAGAAGTGCTCCCGGAATGAGTCGAGTTGAACGCTGTTGTGCGGTCTCAGCGGTACAGGAGGCTGTCGGGCTTCACGCATCCAGTCTGGCAAACCCTGCAGGTGGAGAGGAGAGGGGGCGAGCCTGGTAGATGTCCTTCCAGAAGTGGTCCAGCCCATCCTCGCCGAGCGCCCCGTCCAGCGCATCGACGACGACGCCCTGAAGGCACGGCGCGGAGCTTGCATCAGCAACAGCCGCCAGCCAGGGGCTGACAACCTGCTTGCTCACCTTGGCGGGGGGGTTACCTTGACGAGGCCGCCGAGGATGAGGAGCACAAAGTTGATGGCCACAAACAGCTGCACGTCCTGCCATGTGTCTTTCCTGCAGGCCGGGCGGCGGGCGGTGCCATTCATAGCTGGCCTGCCTGCCGGAGCAGGAGCGGCAGGGGCGGGCCGGCTGCTGACCGCCAGTTGTAGTACTGGTAGGAGCAGACGCTCGTGAAGCGCTTCCACTGCTTGCGCAGGTAACCAAAGGAGCTCGTCTTGAGCAGCTTGGCGGCTGTGCTCGCCCGCAGCTGCCGCGCGTCCTCCGCGCCCAGCTCCTTGGGGTCGGGCGGTGCCGACGCCTCGCCAAACGCCTTTGAGGCATTGTTACGCAGGGTCACCCAGCTCGACTCGCTGAAGGCGACCGACCTGCACGCGGGCACGGTATCTGGGGAGGTGAGCCCCAATGCAGGCGTCCGAAGGTGTGCGGGCGCCGAGGTGGCGGCCGAACAATGCGTTGCGAGCGACGAGGGATCGGCCAGAGCACGTGCGCATTGGTAGCGTAGTGGGCGAGGAGGCGAACGGTCGCCCTAAGCTGCACGCAGGCAGCTGCGTTCCGGGCCGCCGAGACGCGCGCCTGGTCGACTTTGGCCGCTGGTACAACTTCGCGCCGTTGATCTCGGCCAGCGGGGGCGGCGAGGCGCCGTTCCCATTGCGCTCCGCTCCGTTCTCGCCGGCGGATGCGCTCTCCGACTCGGGCGCGCCTCCCTCCGGTCGCTCGCTTCGTGTGACGGTCGGCCGACAATGCCGGAGCGGACCGAGGAGAGGGAAGGCTCTGCGGGCCGGCCTGACAGGCAGGGGCGGCCTGCTGCCCGCTGGCACCGGCCAGGCGCAGGTGCGCATGCCGCGGCGAGGCGGCTACGCGAGGCCCGGCGATCAGGCGGATTTCCACTTACGGTCCAAGCGGCACTATATTGAGGCTGCTGCGGCGTCAATGCACGAACAACAGCTTCCGTCCTTTAGACACGCCCGCAAGCAATCGCGGCAGGGCGAGCGCGACGAGTAGGAGGCAGCCAAAAGCACGATACGGGATCCTGCGAAACTGCTGCAGATTTGTGGAAAGCTAAAGGCAGCCGGGGGGAGCGGGAGCGATGGCGACAGCCTGCAACCGGTCTCTTCGCCACCAAAGGTGGCAAAGCCCCTACTCCCGGGCAGTACTGCTTTTTGGCTGCACAGTGACGTTGCCGCTCGAAGACGCGTTCAGTGACGGCACTGCTCTCTCGAATCACCGAGCCACTTGATGCGCGCCAGTTCCGCTGGGCGCCTCTGACAGTACCTCCTGTGCGGCCGAAAAGCGATGGATCCGGTCGGCGTGACGGCGGCGCGTCGCACGCTGGACGTGGTGGAGGAGCTGGCGGGGCTGCTGAACACCGGCCTCTCGCGCAACGAGCTCTCCATCCTGCTGGCGCTGATTGAGAACGGCTGCAACTCGGAGGTGCGACTCTTCATTGCTCGATCATTGTGCATCACGCCAAGCCGACCTCGGGGCGTTGCCACTGCAGGCCGGTGCATGGGCCTGCAACAGCGCATGGCTGGCTAGCGACTATCTGACGCGTGTCCGCCCTTGTGAGCGCAGGCGCTGGCCCAGATCGTCAAGTACCTCCGCCAGCAGGCGACGGAGGTGCAGGCCAAGCTGGAGCAGCGCGTGCACGCGCAGTAGGGCCGCCATGAGCATCTCACAGGCGCCGTCTGAGGCGCCCTCGCTCGGCGAGGAGCGCCCGGAGGTGCGCCCCTCCCTCCTGCCTCCCTTTGTGGCTCCTTTCTGGCCGCACGTTCCGTCTCAGACCGCGATGCCGCGACGCAAGCAGGTGCCGTTGGTGCGGGCGGTGGGCCAGGAGTTTGTGCACCAAAAGCTGAGCACCAGCAATCCGGTGGACGCGATCCGCGTCATCCAGCGCTGCGCCGGCCTGCAGGACCCCGCCTGCCGCCCGCTGCTGGGCCTGCTGGACCAAATCGGCTTCCCCAGGCACCCCACCGATCTCCTGCCCTGAAACCGGCGCGCTGCAGTGCAGTAGTGTGCAGAGCGGCACAAGCACCGCCTGCCTGCTGTCACTTGCTTTGCCTCCGCTCCCAGCGGGCACGTGCAGGCATCCCCCGCAGGGCGATCCCTCCCCCAAACACTGAGCTGCGTGCAGGGCGGACACGCACCGTGCGGTGCTGGAGGCGGCCAAGCACAGGCTGGCAGGCCGCCTGGCCGGCCTGGGCTCCGAGGGGCTGCAGCAGCTGCTGGCGCTGTCGTTCCCCTACATCGGCACGCCCGAGCTGCGGGAGGTGCCCCTGGCGGTGCTCGACCGGCTGCACCCGGTGCCGCCCGACTTCCTGCGCCAGCTGGCCAAGGACCGGGACCTGTTCGCGGACCTGCCCCCCGGCGTGCAGTCCCAGGTGCGCCCCACTCAGCAGTCTGCAGAGAGGAGCAGCGAGGCAGGCAGGACGCCTGGCAGCCGGAGCAGCCGGCCGGACACTGCGATGCGTCTCGGCTGCGGAGCTCTCTAGCCGATCCAATGTCTCGCTGCCCGCCTGCTTGGCACAGTCAACCAGTCTGCGCCGCCCCTGTTCTGGACAGAGGCCGCCTGACGCCCGCTGCCTGCCGCCCGGCCGCAGGTCTTCGAGCTCGACCGCAAGCTGCTGCAGGCGCGTCCCCCCTGAGCCTGCCGCTGCATGCAGGCGTGTAACTCCGTCACCACCGTAACTCGTGCATCATCTGTAACTGCCGCAGGCGCACGCGCTGCCGCACGTGACGGCCTACACCTGGGAGACCGGCACGCTGCTGCGGGCTCTCGACATGGACGAGTGCCTGCCGCCCCGCACCGGCGGCGTGCCGGAGGAGGAGCGGCGCCTGCGCAACGCGCGCGTGCCCCGCCGCCAGCAGCGCAAGATGAGGTGCGCTCCCGCCGCGCCGGGCATGGGAGCAGCCAGCGGGGCCGCAGCCAGGCACATCATGGCTGCCGGCGCTTCCTGCACATGGGGGCTCGAGAAGCAGCTCCGTGCCATCGCATCACATGCAGACGCCACAGCTCTTCTTTGGCTGCTGCATCCTGCCTCTGGAACCAACCGTAATGATCAACATGGACAGGCAATGAAGGAACATGAGCATGTGCATTAGAGGACATGGGCAGCATGAACGTTTCATGCCTCCCTGCTTCGCACCCGAGCAGCCTGCTCACCATGCGCCCCCCCTGCCCCCCGCAGCCCGGCCCTGAAGAAGCTGGTCGCCATGGTCGGCGGCTCCTCCCGCATCTACCAGGGCATCGTCGACCTCTGCGTCAGCCGCTACCGTGAGAGCGAGGGGCTGTACGTGGGGCTCAAGGAGACCGCCTTTTGCGCGCTGCGCTCGCAGCTGCTCATGGCGCTGCACGACGCGGGCGCCAACGAGCTGTGCGCCAAGGTGCCGCCCAGGAGAGGCCACAACAAGGGGGAAGGGGGGGGCAGCCTTCCTGTGGGCGCTGCATGCGGCTGGCCGCGAGTGTTGCATGGAGGCGCTGTGTCATCGCTCTGCTGCGTGTGCCAGCTGTGAGCTGTGCGTGCGCACTGCCGCTGCCTGCAGCACAGCACAGCTAGCGCCTGCCACGCGCGCGCTGCAATGCGCCTGCTGGGCGCGCCTGGGGACCCGCATGCGCCCCCTTGAGCATTGCCGAAGCACGGCTCGCACAGCCGCCGCCCGTGCGCTGCAGGAGCCGTGCCACAAGCTGGCCTGGACGCTGGACGCCTGCCTGAAGGACATGGTGATTGACGAGCGGCGGCTGAGGGAGCTGACCGCGTTCTTCGCGGCCCTGCCGGCGCCCGCAGCCGGCGGGCGGCAGGCGGGCAGCAGCAAGGCCGCCGGCAAGCGCGCCCGCAGCGAGTGGGACGGCGACGCCAGCCGCCCGGGCTCGGGCAGCGGCGCCGGCGAGGAGCCCGGCCGCGTGCTGGCCGAGGCGGGCATGGTGCTGCGGGAGCCATCCGCCTTCCACCTCATCGTGCACCAGGCACAGCTCTGGCTCCCCTCCATGCCAGAGCCTCTCATCCCGTCTTCTGGCCAGCATGTTTGCCTGCTGACCTGCCGGCTTCCGTCCAGCTTCCGCCTCAGCTCGCCATCCCTGCCTGCCGGTCGCTGCGCCGGCCTGCCCAGGCTCCGCAGCCCATGCAAGCCGTGTGCTGGTCCATGCCATCGACCCAGGCATCCTCTCAAGCACCGCCCGAGCGACTCGCAAGCTCACTGCTGCCCCTGGGACAGGTGCTGCGGCGGCTGGAGGGCCTGGTCGAGAGCGAGGCCTCCCCCTCGTCGGACGCCACCGTCGTCTTCCTGACCCGCCTGCTGCAGCTCGCCGTCGGCGCGCGGCAGCAGCTGCGCGAGCGGCGCTACGCCTTCCCCGAGCCGTCTGAGCGACTGCTCAAGACGTTCTACCCGATCCTGTCGACGCTCATCCTGGAGGTGCAGCTGCGCGAGCCGGACGAGACCGACGGTTTGATTCCCCTCTCGCGCGCTTTCAGAGGCAGCAAATTCGCACCCTTTGCACCGGGGCAGCGAGTGCTGCTGACTTGCGAGAAGTGGGGCGGAGCGGCGCTCGAGCCGGGCTTGGAGAGATTGGGGCCGATGCTGCGGTGCCTTTAGACCGACAGGCATCTACTCCCAGCAAACACGAGCCATTCCGACCTAGAAAGTCTGGCGGAGTCACAGCACTGGGCCGGGCGCAGAGGGCGGCGGCGAGGAGATCGACGGCAACCTGGTCGGACTGCTGCAGAAGGACGAGGTGGTGCGCAAGGTCACTCAGATATTTTGCCTCGAGCGCCTCGCCTCGGGCGACACCATCACCGCCCGCACGCTGCTCGCCAACATGGTCGCGGCAAGCGGCCCCTCCTCTCCCCAGCCTCTGTGCGAGTTCGGGCAGCCCAGTTTGCGGGCCAAAAACATTCGGCAGCGAGTGAGTCCAGATTTTCTCCTTGGCGAGTGCGCTGACTCACAGCAAAGCGAGCAATACTACCTCCTATCGGCTGTCTCGAGAGCGTGGTTTTTGCGGGAGAGAGGAAGGCAGGAATCCATAGCAAGCCGGTTGCGCCGCCGCTGCAGGCGCTGCACAAGCTGTCGGACAAGGGCATCCCGGAATGGGCCGCGTTCGCGGCGACGCTCGCGCAGCGCCTCGCCCGCATGCTGGCGGCCGGCCTGCTGTCGCCCGCGCACCAGCTGTGGTCGCTCGCGGTCGACCGCATCCTCGTCAAGGCCGTCGACGCGGACACGCAGGCGCGGCCGCCGCCCGCGCACCGGGCCCGGAATTCGGGCGGTGTCGCTAGGGTTTTGCGCGCGCTTCGCAACGATCTCGCGTGCGTGCGGCCCGCAGGTGCATGAGGAGGTACTCCGCCTGCTGCTGGCCGCGGCGCCGCAGCTGTCGGTGCCGCAGGTGGCGCAGTACTTGCAGAGCACGCTGGCCAACTCGAAGAAGAGCCGCCGGCAAGCACCTCCTCCTCCGCAGATCCAATGCACAGCGGTGGAAGCACACCTCGTTGACTTGCTGTGGTGGGGCTGCAGGCGCTTCAAGCGGCGGCACGCAGAGGCTGCTCCGATGACCACGGCCGCCGGTTACAGCTCCGGCGGCGTCGGTTACAGCTCCGGCGGCCTCATGTCGGGCTTCACGCCTGCAGACGGCACGGGCCCCTCCCTCCCCACAACTCAGGGAAATCTCCTGAGATGGTCTCATGGTCTCATTGCTTCCTGGCTCTGCGCAGGCACGCAGAGCGAGGGCGCGGGCGGCGGCGGCAAAAAGGCGGGCGACGGCATCCGCTCGGTGTATCAGGAGTTCCCAAAGCACCTGCCGGCGCTGACAGAGGCGACCGCGCCCGACCTGTTCCAGTACCTCAGCTCAGCTGCTTGAGCGACAGGCCCGCGGAGAGCCTTGCAAGTTAGCGGCTGTGACTGTTCGCTGAGCGTTGCCGCAGAAAGCTTGAGCCGGCACCCACCACGTTCTGCCGGCGTGCTGCTGTAAAGGGTTGGCCGTGTGCGCTACTGCCGGCGTTATGAGCAGGCTGCAGCTGTCTGCACTGGCATGCAAGGGCCAACGCATGCTGAACAGCAGTCCAATCTGGTCATGCAGAGGTCCTGAGCTAGAGGCATGGGCAGGATATCTGGCAGATCACAACATGCATGGCTGGCAAGCTTTACTGCGCAAACTGCCCGGTTTCAATTGTGACTCAAAAGCTAAGCTATGCCATCCGCGCGGCAGCCTGCTGCTGCAGTTGCTCCCCTAAGTGCGCAAGCGCAGCCGCGCGGAGGCTGGCATCTTGCGGCAGCTCCAGTGGCGGCTGGTCGCCTGCGGCACGCGCGAAAGCCCTTAGCACTGCTCATGGGCCCCGACAGAAGACAGGCAGACGTGAGGGGGAGGCTGCAAGTTTGACTGCAGGGGAGGCCGTGGGAGGGCACCCAGCATGGCCAACGTACGGAGCCGAGGCGCGTGCATCACTGCCGCCGGCACGCTCTGGAAAAAGTTGGAGCGCAGGTCCAGATGCTCCAGGTTTTGCAAGTAGGCCCCCCCAGAGGGAAGGGTGTCGAAAAAGCAGCTACGCAGGTCCAGGCTCCGCAGGCTGCTATGACGCATGACAGCGGGGGGAAGCTCTGATATTCTGCTCAAGCACAGGGCCAGCGTCTTCAGCTGCTGCGGGTCCAGCAGCTGCTCCAGGCGCTGCAAACAGCCAGCGCAGGCAGGCAGCCCTCAGCGGGTGAATGCTGTCAAGCTGCCAGTCGGAGAGTGACATGAGCACAGCTTTAGTGCCTGCACCTGCTTCTGCTCCAGATTAGGCATCTGCAGGTCGTAGAGTGACAGCGACTTCAAGTGGCGCAGGGTACTCAATTCAAGGGGCACACATCGGCTGCATGTCTCCACGCGCGTCAGCCGAGTGAGGGCTGCAAGTGAGTTTGGCAGCCCGAGTGCCGAGGGAGTCAGCCTGTTGACCACCTGCATGCAACGCCATGCTGCGCTATCCATCCTATGCAATTTATGTGCATGCGTTTGACACTTTCTTATGAGTGCCGTGTGCCATAACAACAAGCATGCAGCTGAGCAATCTGGGAAGGTGAGCTAGAAACTTGCCCTCAGGTAAGCGAGGGAGGTCAGCGCCGTGAGGCTGGCTGGCAGTTTCCGCACCCCGCACCCCCGCAGGCGCAGGCTCGTCAGTCCCTGAAGCTTGCCAAACGCCGTGTCGGGCAGCTGCCGCAGCGAAGCCCCTCCTGCCGCGGCAGTGCCACCTTGAGGTCAGGTGAATGGAGGGTGCCAGCAAATCACTCAGCGGTCCAGATCGTGCACATAGGCACACTAAGCTCATACCTGCATCAAGTATGCGGAGCGCCAACAGCTTCCTGCTCGCCAGAACAGCACGAGGGATGCCGTCGGGCAGCCAGTCCACCTGCTGCTGCTCGGCGCGCTCCTGGTTACTGAAGGCAATATCGCAGAACTTCAGTCGTGGCAGCCTGAGCGTGCCGCGCAGGCGTGCGTGCTGCAACGGCCCCTGCATGCGCGCATGCAAATTAAGCCTTACAACACCAGCAGCTGTCAGCACACAGAGGTGCGGCATTGCTTTCCTACCTTCATGTTGTTCATGTGCAGCTTCTTGAGCCTGC
This sequence comes from Trebouxiophyceae sp. KSI-1, assembly GCA_003568905.1. Lineage (NCBI taxonomy): Eukaryota > Viridiplantae > Chlorophyta > Trebouxiophyceae > Trebouxiophyceae sp. KSI-1. The sequence continues at coordinate 12,597 of BHFV01000197.1, forward strand.
TCGCCACACGCGGCTCTGCCGCCAGTGCAGCCAGGAGGCCACTGGCTGCCTCGCTGGTGGTGCTGCCGCTGAAGTTGACCACGAGACTGTGCAGCTTCAGCTCAGCACTCGCGCCTGCTAGTGCATGCACCGCAGCTGCTGCCTTTGCAGCAGCAGCATGCTGCTGCTGCGGCAAGGTAAGTCTCACGGAGCGGATAAAGCCTGCCCGATCAGCGAGCCACTCCTCAAAGGAGGGCTGCAGAGCTGCTCCTTCCCGTGTGAGGTCAATCGCCACTCGTGTGAACAGAGCGGACGGTTCGTGGGCGACTGCCAGCCACCGCTTGCAAACGAGCGGCACTCTGCTCTGCCTGCAGCGGCAACAAGATATAGCACCCCACGTTCCGGCTGGACCTTGTTCAGGGCGCCAGCGGCAGGCGGCGAGGGAGAGGAAGCGCACAGCTCCTGTTTGGACAGGCGGCCAAAGATTCGCAGCAGCACATCTGGCGACAGGCAAGCCACCAGGTCGCCGGTGTGCCGGGCTGCGGCTCGTGTCAGCACCGGCATCGCAAAACGCCCGAGGCGCGGCCGAGGCGTGCCCAATTGAAGCGCGGGCGCTGGAGCCTCCTCCTTGGAGCTGGAGTGCCCTCCCACACCGCCAAAGTCAGTAGGCCGCTTACGGTCTGGGGCCCCCACTGCCAGGCCATGCTCGGGCCTGGGAGACGCCGAGAGGTTTTGCCGGCGTTATTCCACCCGTTTTCCCACCAACCTATGCGTAGTTCCTCCTGGGCTACTGCAAGGCGCTGCAGGCCGAGGCTTACTGTTTGCTTTGAGCAATACAAAATGGGTTGCAATTTTATTTTTGTTGTTTGCCACGCCCTGCCGCCCTCGACTTCAGCTTGGCACATGCCTGCCGCGTCAGTCGGCATCCACCACCCACAAGAGCCCTGAGTGCATGTCCTCTGCTGTCTGGCTGAAGGGGAGTGTAGTCATGGCTTGCAGGGCGTAGGGTAGCAGCGGCGCCGGCGGTGGCGAGAAGGTGGTCTCATCCGCTCAAGGCATGTTCCCACGCTGACAAAGATGACCGGCGCCCCCCGATCTGTTCCAGCAGCTTTGAGGCTCTCGCCTATGCCCGCTCTTATGTCGTTGGTTGGAGAACTAGACGCTGCGGCTGTCAAGCTGAGCTGCTGCTGGGCGACAGCTGCGTGCATCGGCTACATGCAGTGCCGAGCTCTTTGCAGTTTGCGGCCTTGTGAGCAGGCTGCAGCTGCCTCTGCTGACCTCTACAGGTCCAGCAGCATAGTCGTTGCGCGTACAAACAGAGGCATGGGTCATGTCAAAACAGAACCACCATAGGCTCGAACTGCGCATGGCCACCTCAACGCGGCCAGGAACGCCCGTCATTTCTGCCGTGCATGGCTCATCCAGCCCGCAAGCCAGGCATCTGCTTGGCCCGGAAGGACTGCCTGCGAGTGCTCGAGTCGCAAAGCCAGGGACTCTGCCGCCAGCGCTACTCATCCGCCTCGCCAGCCTGCTCCATGTCATCAAACTCTGCCTCCTCAAAGGCGGCGCTCCACTGCTGCAGCTTGTCTTCAATGCGCGCCAACGCTGCTGGGCGGAGGCTGTCCTCGAGCGGCAGCTCCATGGGCGGTTGGTCGCCTGCGCTCCCCACGGCAGCAGCTCTCAGCACCTACCTATCGTGCCTGGAGAGCCCCACAATTGCAGGGTAGCGGAAGGAAAGGGAACCTATGGCCAGCGTGCGCAGCCGCGGTGCCTCCCACAAAACGGCTGGCATGCTGTTGACCGAAAACCTGAGATCAAGGTGCTCCAACTGCTGCAAGTAGAGCCCATTGGGCAGGTCTTCGAGCACCGTGCAGCTGCGCAGGTTCAGGCTCCGGAGGCCGGTCTGCCATGTGACAGCATGCGGAAGCTGAAGGATGGCGCACGCGAATAGAGACAGCGCCTTCAGCTGCTGCGAGCCCAGTAGCTGCTCCAGGCGCTGCGAGCGCAGGCGCAATGTTTACTGTGAGCAACGGTTTACGCCTGGCAGCAGATGTCAAGGCAGGAAGAACGCAAGCAGTTGTACAAGTCGGGCTGTGTGAGCGCATACGAAGAGAATTCCTACACCTGCTCCAGATGAGGCGAGGTGTGCAGGTGGGTGAGTGTAAGTGACTCCAGGTGGCGCAGTGTGCTAAGCTCCAGCGGCACTTCACGAATTTTTATGTACACCTGCGTCAGGCGTACTAATGTGTCCAGGGAGGCTGGCAACCGAATCGCATCAGTAGGATCCCGATTGGCCACCTGCGAGCAGTGCCAGGCTGTATTTTCTTCTTTTCGCATTCGTTGGGTGTGTGTGTTTTTATGCTGTCCGCTGTCCGACAGGCAGGCTCAGGCTGACGATGAGCCTGCAGCTGATAACTCCAGAGAGAGAAAGGAATTACGCTGAGATGAGCGAGGGAGGTCAGCGCCGTGAGGCTGGCTGGCAGCTCCTGCACCCCGCACCCCCGCAGGCGCAGGCTCGTCAGACCCCGCAGCTGGGCAAACGCCGTGTCGGGCAGCTGCCGCAGCGAAGCCCCTCCTGCCGCGGCAGTGCCACTTTGAGGTCAGGCAAATGGAGGGGACCGGCAAATCACTCAGCGGTCCAGGGATTCAGATCGTGCACAGGCAGACTAAGCTCATACCTGCATTAAAAATGCGGAGCGCCAACAGCTTCTTGCTCGCCAGAACAGCGTTAGGGACGCCGTCGGGCAGCCAGTTCACCGGTTGCTGCTCGGCGCGCTCCTGGTTACTGAAGGCAATTTGGCAGAACTTCAGTCGTGGCAGCCTGAGCGTGCCGCACAGGCGTGCGTGTTGCAACGGCCCCTGCATGCGCGCATACAGATTAAGCCTTACAACACCAGCAGTTGTAAGCACACAGAGGTGCAGCATTGCTTTCCTACCTTCATGTTGTTCAGGATCAGCATCTTGAGCCTGCTCGCCACACGCGGCTCTGCCGCCAGTGCGGCCAGGAGGCCACTGGCTGCCACGCTGGTGGTGCTGCCGCTGAAGTTGACCACGAGACGGCTCAGCTTCAGCTTGGCACTTGCGCCAGCTAGTGCATGCACCGCAGCCGCTGCCTTTGCGGCAGCAAGCTGCTGCTGCGGCACGGTCAGTTTCATGGAGCGGATAAAGGCTGCCCGGTCAGCGAGCCACTCCTCGAAGGAGGGCTGCAGAGTTGCTCCTTCCCGTGTGAGGTCAATCGCCACTCGTGTGAACAGAGCGGACGGTTCGTGGGCGACTGCCAGCCACCGCTTGCAAACGAGCGGCACTGTGTTCTGCCTGCAGGGGCGACACAACAGCCGGGTCGCCCTATGCTATTCGAAGGCCCTAACAGCGGCGGGCGGCAAGGTAGAAGGAGGAGGCGCACAGCTCCTGCTTTGGCAGCCGGCTGAAGATCCGGAGAAGCGCATCGGGGGACAGGTGCGCCGTCAGGTCGCAACTGGGGTAGCGCCAATCCATCACGCAGATTCCGAAGCAGCCCAGGCAATCCAGGCAATCTAGGTGCGGCTCCTATCGAATGCATGGCCCAGCTTGTTCTGGGTGATGCCGGACGGCTGCGGGCGTTTCTTCGGCGCCGCAAGCCGGCCGGCGTGCAAGGCGCGCTTGTCTTCTTTCTTGCCGATAGGAGCGGGTAAATGGAGGTGAAAGCGTGAGATGGCTTCGTGGAGGCAGGCCGTTTGCACCACATTCTCAAGCGTGAGAGTCTGCATGCCAACTGATTGTGCATCGCGGCAGGAATTCTCGCTGTCAGAGCCCTCGGGAGGTCATGCAACCCAGACTTACTCTTGTAGTCCTCCAACTTCATCTGGTACCGCCTGCGCCGCCTGCGCTGTCTTCCCCTTCCTGGCTGGAGGAGGTAAGATTATGTTTGCATGATGTTCTGCTTGCAAGGTATTGGCACGAGCAGCGGCAGCAGAAGATGGGCGACGGTATCCGCGGACTATCCGATCTTAGCCTCAGCTACACTACTTGAGCAACGGCTCTGCGCCTGAGAAAGCCTCGCCCAGGCCTGCCCGTTCCTTGCTTGGAAAATCACATGTCGCGTTTGTCAAGCTGAGCTGCTGCTGAGGACGGCTCGAGATACGCTGCTGTGCGACGGCTGTGTGCATCGACCATGCAGTGCCGCACTCAATCCTGTCTTCGGCGCTGGCCATGTGAGCAGGCTGCAGCTGCCTCCGCTGACCTCTGCAGGCCCAGCAGCATAGTCATTGCGCGTACAAACAGAGGGGTGGGTCATGCCAAAACAGAACCACCATAGGCTCGAACTGCGCATGGCCACCTCAACGCGGCCAGGAACGCCTGTCATTTGTGTCGTGCATAGCTCACCCAGCCCCGCAACTCGGGCATCTGCTTGGCCCGGGAAGGACTGCCTGCGAGTGCTCGAGTCGCAAAGCCAGGGACTCTGCAGCCAGCGCTACTCATCCGCCTCGCCAGCCTGCTCCATTTCATCAAACTCTGCCTCCAGGGCGGCGATCCGCTGCTGCAGCTCGTCTCCAATGCGCGCCAACGCGGCTGGGCGGAGACTGTCCTCGAGCGGCAGCTCCATCGGCGGCTGGTCGCCTGCACTCCCCACGGCAGCAGCTGTCAGCGCTACCTGTCCAGCTTGGAGAGTCACGCAATGGCAGGGTAGCGGCAGGGGATGGCACCTATGGCCAGCGTGTGCAGCCGTGGTGCCTCCCACAATGCGGCCGGCATGCTGTCGACCGAAAACATGAGATTGAGGTGCTCCAACTGCTGCAGGTAGGGCCCCTTGGGCAGGTCTTCGAGCTCCTCGCAGCCGTACAGGTCCAGGCGTCGCAGGCCGGTCTGCCGCGCCGCGGCGGGCGGCAGCCGCAGGAGCTCACACTGCCGCAGAGCCAGCACCTCGAGCCGCTGCGAGTCCAGCAGCTGCTCCAGCCGCTGTAAGCATGGGCACGCATGTTGCCGTGAGCAGGGGCCTATCTTCTAGCTGCCAGCTGCCACTCCAGTGGGATTCTCACTCGAGCTCAGGCTGTTTGAGTGCAGCAGGAGAAGAGTGGCTGCACCTGCTCCAGATCTGGCCCGTGCTGCAGAGCGTAGAGGAAAAGTGCCTTGAGGTTGCGCAGGCTGCTGAGCTCCAGCGGCACGGTCCGACAGCCCATGTGCACGTTTGTCAGCCGTGTAAGGGCTGCAAGGGACGCCGGCAGGCCAATCGCTTCGGGTGGCTGCGAGGGTGCCACCTGCGCGCAGAAGAGATGGTGTCCCACGCAGCAGGCCTAAAAGAGCGGCAAGCAGCCTGAGCTGTGAAGAGGTCATGGGCGAGCCAACAAAGTGAATGCGGTGGAATGGGGCGGTGGCGCACCGACAGTTCAATGAGGCAGGTCAGCTCTGTAAGGCCAGCTGGAAACTCCTGGAGTCCGCAGCCTGCCAGGCTCAACCGCTTGAGACGCTGCAGCTGGCTGAGCTCGTCCGGCAGCTGCCGCAGCGAAGCAACGCCTGCAACAACGGTGCGTGCTTCAATGCTGCTGAGTAACACAGTCGGAAGGCCAGCATTTGGGAGGTGCAGGGAGCAGGGCCTGCCTGCTGCGTGAACCCCCAGAAACTCCAGCCTGCGGCATGTAAAAAGCGCAGGGGGGAGGCCGTCGGGCAGCCAGTCCTGGTCGGGCGCCTCGCACTCCATGTCTGAAAACCGGATCAGGCAGGACATGAGAGCTGGGAGCTGGAGCGTGTCCGCCAGGTGGGCGTGCTGCAACTCTCCCTGCATGAGCGCCCACAGCGTCAAAAGTGCTGATGACCAGATGAGCCTTTCAGGGCACAAAGAAGAGAAGCGCAGCACCCCACCCTCATCTCGCTCATGACCAGCTGCCCGAGCTTGCTCGCCACACGCGGCTCTGCTGCCAGAGCGGCCAGGAGGCCACCGGCTGCCTTGCTGCTGCCGCCGCCAAAGTCGACCCTGAGGTCCTGCAGCCGTGGCTCGACACCGGCACCTCCGATAGCATGCACAGCAGCTGCTGCTTTTGCAGTCATGCGCCGCTTCAAGTTCAGTTTCAGTAAGTGGATGAAGGCTGCTCGGTCGGCAAGCCACTCCGCGAAAGAGGGCTGCAGCGGCGCCGCCTCTCGCGTGAGGTCAACAACCACTCGTCTGAAAAGGCCGGACGGCTCATGGGCGACTGCTAGCCACCGCTTGCAGACGAGTGCCGCGTCCTGCCTGTAGGGGGCAGCACAGCGTGGCCGATTCGATTTCCGCCTCTGAACCCGAGGGTGCCAGCGGCGGGCGGCAAAAGATGAGGAGGCGCACAGCTCTTGTTTGGGCAGCCGGCGAAAGATGCGCAGCAGAACGTCGGCAGGGAGTTGCCCGACGAGGTCGCCCACGCGCCGGCCACCGGCGCGCGTCAGCGGCGGCGGCATCGCAAAAAGTCCCAGAACGCGCCCAAGGCGTGCGCGAGCCTTGTGCCTGGCAATGGGCGCCGCCGTGGAGGAGCCGCCGATGGCTTTCGGAGGGCGCCAACCTCTTTCAATCGGGATCTCAACTTGTGCCACGGGACCGGCCGCCACTGTGAGAGCTGATGGCTGGCTAAGAGAGTCTCTCGTTTCCTCTGCAACCTGCGCGTCACCGGCAGGGGCCCCTCTTCAAAGCTGCCGTCATCAGAATTCAAACTAGAAAATTGAAGGAAACGTAGGCGCTCGGTCCAGACCGAGGACACTCTGTCATGATCAAAGCTACTGCTCCCACACTCCCTCCTCCTCCCCCCGATCTTTGTGCTGCTGCAGCTGTTGTTTCAGTGTTCTGTTGTGGCTGTTGAGCTGAAGATCACTGCTGCAGACAGCACGATCCGAGACCTGAATGCCGCTCTTGTTTGCAAGCTGCTGTTAGAAAGGCTGCTTACTGTGCCTTGTGCGCAGTGCCCTGCTCGCGTCCAGCAGATGAGATACTCAACGCGCTGGCCTTCTTCAGAGGCGATCCGAAAGCCGGCATATCAATCGACTGGTGACGCTTGGAAACAAAGAGCGCTAGGGGCGCTGCAGAAGGCTCTGTCCGATTGCTCTTTGCATGAACTACAAACCTTCACTGCTGGGCGGCGAAGCAAGTCATGTTCCGTGTGCCTGGGAACACCCAGCCTGCCAGGGCGGCAGGTGCTGCTCAGAATTTGGAATGATTGCATTCAGTCCAGGCCCAAAGCTTCCGCAGCGCATCAGGCACAGCGACAACGCCACAGCCTGCCTGCTACATTATTGCCATCCGCACGGCAGTGCTGCTGCAGTTGCTCCCCTAAGTGCGCCAGCGTAGCCGCGCGGAGGCTAGCATCTTGCGGCAGCTCCAGTGGCGGCTGCTTGTCTGCGGCACGCACGGCAGCCCTCAGCACTGCGTTCGGGCCTCGATAGACAGGCAGCTGCGTGATGGAGGCTGCAAGTCCCACTGTAGGCGAGGGGACGGGAGGGCACCCAGCATGGCCAATGTACGGAGCCGGGGCGTGTTCATCACTGCCGCCGGCACAGTCTGGAACCCACTGGAACGGAGGTCGAGGTGCTCCAGGCTCTGCAAATAGGATCCAGATGGGAGGGTTTCAAGAAAGCGGCAGAAGCGCAGGTCCAGGCTCCGCAGGCGGCCCTGGCGCGCGACTGCGGCAGGCAGCACGAACATCGTGCTCCAGTGCAGTACCAGCGCCTCCAGCTGCTGAGAGTCGAGCAGCTGCTCCAGGCGCTGCAAGCATTGGGACGCAGGCGACTGTCAGCCAAAATTTGACTCCTGGCAGCAGTAGACGTTGGGCAACGAGCTTGCGCTTGCGCTTCCAGGTTAACAGATGGTATTATGCAGCAGGAGAGAGCCTGCACCTGCTGCATGTCGGGGCTGTGGAGGCCGACAAGCGACAGAGACTTCAGGTTGCGGAGGGTGCTCAGCTCCAGAGTCACGCGGCGGCAGGTGATATCCACCAGCAACAGCCGGGTGAGCGGTGCCAGCGAGACCGGCAGCTGGAGCGCATCTTGGGCCCACCTGTTGGCCACCTGCATGAGGCTGTGCCACAAGTTCTGCACCGAGCACACAGCAGTGCGTGCAATTGCCACTGTCAAACGAGTGGCCATGCCAGAATGCGAGGCCTGTGGCTGAGCAATCTCAGGAGAATGGGGGAAGGGAAAACGCCTGGAGCTCAACAAGGGAGGTCAGCGCTGTGAGGCTAGCTGGGAGCACCTTCACGCCACAGCCGACGAGTCGCAGGCTCGTCAGGCTCCCAAGCTGACCTAGCTCCTGGGGCAGCTGTCTCAGAGAGGCCGCTCCTGCGGCCCCAGTATGTTTCAGGGTGAGCACCATTGAGGCACAAGCAGCTGCTCAGGCACAACATCCGGCACAAGAACGCGACGAGTAATGCCTGGAGGCAAGCTTGGCATCGACCTGCGTGCATGATCCTGAGCGACAGCAGCTCGCTGCTTGCAAAAAAGGCGCGAGGGATGCCATCAGGCAGCCAATCCACCTCCTGTTGTCCAAAGACCTCCTCCGGATCGATGAAGCAAATCTCGCACGCCTTCAGATGCGGCAGCTGGAGAGCGCCGGCCAGGTCGGCGTGCTTCAAGTCCCCCTGCATGCATCCAAATGATTCCTGTGTGGACCAGCATGGCGTCACAAAGAGAGACGGTCAGCATCCTACCTTCATGTGGGTCATAACCAGCCGCTCGAGCTTGCTTGCCACATGTGGCTCTGCCGCCAGCGCGGCCAGAAGGCGGCTGGCTGCCTCGCTTGTGCCGCTGCTGAAATTGACTGAAAGGTCTCGCAGCTGCGGCTCAACACCGGCACCACCGATAGCGTGCACAGCAGCCGCTGCTTTTCCGGCGGTGTAGTTGTGCTGCGGCAAGGTGAGCTTCAGAGAATAGAGGAAGGCTGCCCGCTCAGCAAACCAGCTGTGAAAGGAGGGCTGCAGCGGCGCTGCCTTGCGCGTGAGGTCGACAGCCACCCCTCGTCTGATAAGGCCAGACGGCTCGTGGGCGACTGCCAGCCACCGCTTGCAGACGACTGCCGCGTCCTGCCTGCAGGGGACAGCACAGCGTGGCCGATTCGACTTCCGCCTCTGAACCCGAGGGTGCCAGCGGCGGGCGACAAAAGAGGAGGAGGAGGCGAACAGCTCTTGTTTGGGCAGCCGGCAAAAGATGCGCAGCAGAACGTCGGCAGGGAGTTGCCCGACCAGGTCACCCACGCGCCGGCCTCCGGCTCGAGTCAGCGGCGGCATGATCGCCAGCCCGGAGAGGAGGCGCGAACGATCTGCGCGGCAGTGTCCTTGCTCGTGGACGGTGTCAAGCCAACAACCTTGTCAGCCCGCATCCTTGTCAGAACCTCTTCTCGCATCGAGCGCGGGCGGGACCTCCAGGGCGGGACCGGCAGCACGGGAAGGCAGGCGAGTGGGAACAATGCGCAGATACTCTGCGCAATTCAAAAGCCTACATGGGCACAGGCTCAGGCAGGCGCTTGTCAGGCGCGCAGGCTGGTCGGCAATGCTTGCACCGAAAGTGACGCAGCACTCCCAATGGCTGCTGGAGGCCTGCAATGCATGGCCTTATTAGGGCTGTGTCTGCACCGCTGGTCAGCTCGTCGTTTCTGCGCTGTGCTAGTTGAATTTACAGCGATGGCGCGCACCAGCATGGCAACAGAGCAGGAGCATTGGCGTGGCAGCCAGCCCTTCAGCAAGCAGAACAAAATATGGGGGGCGCGGACGCAGTCCAATAGCTGCAGGAGTGGGAGAGTTGCTCGACGCCACCGCGGCACAGCAGCGGCGAGCACCTGCAAAGGCGACTCGCCAGCCAGCCAAGCAGTGGGCGTCGCTAGGATTTATGAGAGCTAGCGCCCCAGTCAGAGTCATGGGGGCTGAACGGAACGGCTGCTGAACGGCATATACGTGAAGCAGCCGCCTGATGCTAGTTGCCAGCTGGTCTAGTATGTCAGTCAGGCGTAGCCGTGAAGACGTCAGAGGGTGGGCGTGTGCTCAGTCAGACAAGCAGAGAAGCAGTCAGAAGGTCTGTCTGGGCCCTTTCAGAGCAGAGGAGGGGAGTGTACTGGATCCGATTTCCAGCGGGCCAGGCAAGTCAGTCAGTCTGTCAGGCAGCCTCCCAACCTAGGCGGCGTGCGCCTTTGGCCGGGCGGCTGCGTGCAGCAGCGCCGCCACGCGCTGCACATTCGTCGCATTGATGTACAGCGACACAGCCATAGCCGACAGGTAAAAGCCCTGCAGGCAGGCAGGACGGGGGTCTCATGGGCGGCGGGGCGAGCGCCAGGGCATGCAGCGCTCGCAAGCTGATGACGAGCCAGCGGGCCATGGCCTCACATAACATGCTGCTCGGTGCATTTGGAGCCCGGTTGGGCACAACACCCCCCAAGCTGCTCCGTCTCAGCTACTCACAGAAGAAAACGCACCAGATTCGAAAAGGCGGCAAACTTGAAGGCGACGACGGCGGTGATGAAGGCGTGCGGCAGCAGCCGCAGCAGCACCGTGGCCGGCAGCTCGGCCGCCGCCAGCTGCAGCCGCCGCAGCGGGCCGTCACTCGGGACGCCCAGCAGCCCCTACAGTTGCAGTTACAGCTCCTCACCTCGGCCCCCGTCGTGCTGTCGCTGGAAGCTTGGCAGGAGCGCGGGTGCGTGCCTGGATCTTGGCGGCCAGGTAGAGGATCGTGGGCAGCTCGGAGACGAGGCCGCAGGCCAGCAGCGGCGTGTGCTCCGCCTTGTAGGCGGCCACGCCGAAGAGCGCCAGCAGCACCGTGTGGTGCAGCAGCACGCGGTGCACGCGCTTGTACAGCCTGCACAGAGGCATGGATTTTTGAATTTCTCTGTCCCTGCCAAGGCATACACTCTGTGCCCACGCCATGCTGCTTGTTCCTGATGGTACTAGTGTGGCTTGAATAGTGTCACTCTGTGAAGCCTGCCGCCGCTAGCTCTGCTCGGGCTTTCTGCCTGTCTGCTTGGATGCAAAGCTGCAAGGCCGGCCGGCAGAGAGGCCCACCGCTGGTGCACGAGCGTGAAGAGTTGGTAGCCGGAGAAGCCGGCCGAGGCGCAGACCAGCAGGTCCGGCAGCGCATGCGCCGCGGGCGGCAGCGGCCGGCCGAGCCAGGCGTGCGGGCTTGTTGCGACATGCGCCAGCGTCGCCAGAAAGACCGCGCTGCTGTGCAGCAGATGGACGGCGTTCACGCTCAGCCACGCCTGCCCCTCCGCGCCCAGCTTCCTGCGCAGGACCGCCGCACAGGGAGTCAGTGCCAGAGCCCCACGACTTTGACCAAAGATGTTGCTTTCTGGGACGTCCAGACGGCTGCGTAGTGATGGCTGGGAGGGAAGGAGGCACCCGATGCGGGGGCTGATCTTGGCGAGGCCGGCGACGGCCAGGCCGGCAACGTTGAGCAGGCTCAGGTAAACGACCGAGGCGAGCGGCATGACCCATAGGTGCCGGCTCTTGCTCACAGCGATACCAGCCAGGAAGAAGTATACCGCCAGCAGCACCTGCAGGAGGCAATCCGCTCACCACAGGCAGCAGGCGCCACACATGATGAACCAAGCCGCCACGTGTGCCACCTGGGTCAGTGGATCGCTGGGCTCGGTGGCTGCGGCTGTTGCCACCGAGGGCGCCGCCGCCTCGCCCTCGCCCTCGCTGGCCTTGAGCCAGGCGATCTGGAAGTTGTGGATGTACTTGGCGTCAAAGGCGGCCTCGCAGTAGGCGAAGTAGAACCTGCGCGGCGGCGGTTTCGGGTCACGGCGGCGGCGCGGCGGGCCGCCGTTGGGACGAGCGGCGGACTCGGCGCGCACCGGTACGTGCGCCAGAAGCGGTCCGAGTAGCCGAGGTCCAGCACCTCCTGCCGTCGCTCCTCCCAGGCGGCGCGCCACGCGCGCAGCGTGATCGCGTAGTCCGGACCGATGTCGGACACGCTGGCGACCGCGAGGCCGGTGCCGCGCGCGGCCGTGCCCATCGCGGCCATGCACGGCAGGTGGCCGCCCGGGAAGATGTGCTCGCGGATAAAGTCGGACGAGGCGCAGTACGCCTCGTACCGCTCGTCCGGCTCGCTGATCGCCTGCGAGCGCGCGCCGCGCGGCTTTGAGTTCCGGACAGCGGCGACTGCACTTTCCGAGGGCAGAGCCAGCGAGATCGAAGCGGACGGCGGACCTGGAGGACGGCCTTGCCGCCGACGCGCAGCGCCCGGCCGATTGCGGCAAAGTAGGTCGCCAGGTTCTCCTGCCCGACCGCCTCGATCATCTCGCAGCTGATCACCTTGTCAAAGGCGCCGCGCCGCGGCAGGTCCCGGTAGTCGCACAGCAGCAGCGTGATGCGGTCCTCCAGGCCGGCCGCCTTGACGCGCTTCGTCGCCTCCTCCAGCTGCGCGCGGCTGAGCGTGACGCCGGTCCAGCGGCAGCCGACGCGCTGCAGTGCCGGGCCACAGCTCCCCTCTCAGCGCCGCAGCTTGCAGCCAATGCATGGGGAGTGAGGGAAAGGTGTATGGGACCTGCACGGCCCGCAGGGCGAGCGAGCCCCAGCCGCAGCCGATCTCCAGCACCTCGTCTTCAGGCCGCAGCTCCGCCATCTCGATCAGCGCGTCCAGCTTGCGCATCTGCGCCTGCTCCAGGCTGTCGCCTGCCCACCAACAGGCCGGAAAGGCTCAGGCCATGAGCTGAAGGAGCCATGTTGAGGGCCGCTCTGCTCCGCGGCAGGGGGGAGGAGAGGCACCTGGCTGGTGGATGGCGCCTGAGTAGGTCATGGACGGGTCCAGGAAGGTGCGGTACATGTCGTTGCCTGCGTCATAGTGCTGCTCGATGTTGCGCCGGCTGCCGGCGAGCGTGTTGGGCCGCGCCAGGTGCGCCAGCAGCAGCAGCTTGTCGCCGAGCCAGTTGGCGACGCCGAGCGCGCCGCGGTTGTCCTGGATATTGACTGCGTTGGCCGTGATGACCGCCAGCAGGCTGCCGAGGTCGCCCACCACCTGCGGGCCGGCTGCCCGCTCAGGCCATGTGCCGCTGGGCCTGACTGTTGGGTTCTGGCAGGTGCTGGGGGCCTCTTGGTGGTCGGGCTGCAGTCAATACCCCCTGATGAACAGAGCTGTTTCGCAGGGGCCTGCTGTGGCCAGGCCGGGCGTGAGAGACGGGTCAAATAAGAGAGGTGCCTCAAAGTCGCCGTCCATGTACGCCTCGCCCAGCCCCGTGTCGTGCCGCGTGATGATCTTGCGGAAGAAGGCGGCGTCCAGCACGCGCACGGTGGCCTGCTGCGGCGGCAGGCCGCGCCACTTTGCGTCTGCACCGCACTCCCGCCAGTCAACCGCCGCTGGGTCCTTGCCCGCGCCGCTCTGGAGGCGGGCGGTTGGAGGCGGAAGCGCACCCGGCGCGGGCGACTGCACGGCGGCGGGCGAGCCGTAGGAGAGCTCTTGGCCAGACGGCAGGATGAGGCGCAGGTGGCCGCGGGTGATGGCGGCGCGCGCAAAGCGGTCAAAGGCGCGCATGCAGAAGCCGTCCAGCAGGCCCGTTTTCGGGCTGGTCGCGCGCGGCGTCCAGGGCACGCGCGCGCCGAGCAGCTCCGCGGCCGCGATGCCCGCCTTGAGGCCGTCCTCGTGGAAGCCGTAGCCGCACCAGGCGCCCGAGTAGTACAGCCCGCCGCGCCCCTGCGGTCGCGCGCGCGGCCGCTGCGCCCATGCGCAGGAGCGACGCAGCGGGGTATGCGACACAGCGGCGTGTGGCCCACCTGGACGCTCGGCAGCTTGGCCTGCGCCTCGTAGGCGGCGCGCGACAGCACGGGGTGCGCCAGGCTCAGCCGCCGGAACACCTTGTCGGCCGCCGGCGGCGCCAGCGGGTTGAGCGTGACAAACACGTCCGGCGCTCCGGCCGGCAGCGACTGCAGGCGGTTGAGCCAGTAGGTCACGCAGACGGCCGCGGCGTCGTCGCCGCCGCTGCGGCCGAGGAAGTTCCAGGAGGCCCAGGCCGCCTTGCGCGTGGGCATGAGGCTCGCGTCGCTGTGCACCCAGATGTCGTTGCTGCCGTACGGGATGGCTGCCAGCAGCTCGCGCACGCCCTGCATGCCAGCACCACACACCGTGAAGGGCCTCCCCGCAGCAGCCTGCATGCAATCGACCAGATGCCTGGGAGCAAGACCTCTGGCGCGTCGCCGCCCAGCAGTTTAAGGCTCGTGTCGCTGTGCGTCGCCAGCAGGACGGCGTCAAACTCCTGGCGCAGCCCGTTGGCCAAGTGCACGCACGGCTGCGAGTCGGCGGAGCCCGGCTCCACCCGCACGACCTCCGTGTTGATCCACACATCCTCCAGCTCTGCGGCAGCATCGGCCCATTCTCGGGCTGCATCTCTCTCCGAGTCTTGCCCGTCGCAAACCGCGGCCCAGCGGCTCGACTGTGGGCAGGCAGAAGCAGCAGGCGGACACTACCTTGCTGCCACTATCATGACAGGAGGGGGGACGCCGCACCGGCGACGATGGCGTTCACATAGGTGCGGCTGCGGTTCTTCACTACGCGCCACAGCGGGCGCTGGAAGATGTCCAGCAGGTGGTGGTTGACCCAGAAGCGGATGAGCATCTCGGCCGGGAAGGCAAACACCTGCAGCGGACCTTCCCTGGGACTCGGCTCTGGCATGCGGGAGGTGGGGTGGCTGGCGATTGCAAGGGCGGCCGCTCGCCTGGCTGTTGGGCACACTCCAGACGGCCGCACACATCGGCAGCAGGTAGTTGTACTGAAAGGCGCGGCTGTAGCCGTGCTTCTTCAGGTACTCGCCCATGCTCATGTCCTTGTACTTGGCCGCGTGCTTGGGATCTAGCACCTGCAGCACGGCAGCAGCTCGGCCTGTCTGGATTTCGGTCGTCGCGGCGGTGCTGCACGTGGACATTGTGGGGGGAGAGCCGTGCCTTGGGCGCCTCCCGGCCGAAGCGGATGACGTCCCACACCATGCGCCAAAAGCTGAGTTTCCAGATGTTCTCGCGCTGCGCAAAGACGGTGTCCAGGCCGTGGCTGGCCCACTCCAGCGCGCCCTTGTCGAGCGAGAGCGAGAAAGACATCTCCGACTCTTCGCTGTCCACGCCCAGGGCCTCCAGCAGGCCCACCAGGTGCGGGTAGGTCGTCAGGTTGAACACCTGCCAAGGCGGCCACCGTCGGTTGAGCGCTTTACAGGGCAATGTGGGCCTCTGGCATGACAGTTGCCTTATCAAGCTCGGCATGGCGGAGCAGCAGCAAGGTGGGGCCATACCTGGAAGCCCAGGTCCACCGGAAAGCCGGGCGAATCGTCTGTGAGCGAGTGGCCGCCGCATACCGCTTCGCGCTCGAAGAGCGTCACGTGAATGCCCGCCCTGTGAGTCGCGATCGTCATTTCAGGAACAGTTCCGTTTCATTCACTTGGCAAGGCCGTCCCACGTTGCCAGCGCATGGCATTGCAACGAGATGTCCGGTTCACCGATGCTCCTTCCGATTCACGCATATGTGCACCAGAACAGCTTTCAACGTACATGCAAACACAGGGGGTCAAGAGCTCGCATTTACAAGTCGCCTGCAGAGACGCGACGCGATTCCAGATGCGCGGCTACGGTGGCAACAGTGAGTCCGTCCGTGGCAAGACCAAATGTGATGGTGCGCCTTGTGCATTCGCAGCATGCCGCAATAGCAAGCGCAAAGTGCTACCCCCAAAAAACAGATCGGTACCGCGGATGCAGAACGACCGCCGCCGTGATCCTGCGCGAAGAACGATTGGCTGGGCGATGCGCGCCTTTTCAGCAGCCAAGCAGGGCCAAGTCCCGATATGCCGCCGCCCACGACGGCGACACGCCGCTGCTCTCGCGGCTCACCCGCCATCACGCCGAGTTTGCGGTCGCGCTCGCAGCGCTGCTCGAGGCGAATGCGGCCCAGCACTTCCACGTGCACGGGCTTGGCTCAGAACCACCTCATGGCGGCGAGCGCCCTCTCTGCCGTTAGCGGGTGATGCATGTGGCGAGACCTGGCAGGCTGGCAGCCATTGATCAAGTTTAAACGGCTGCTCCCAGCCAGTACGACGCCAGACGCAGCAGAGCAGCAAACGAGCAAAGCATCAAAGCAGCGAAACGGAGGGGCTCGCGGATGCGTCGCCCACCAAAATTGTCCCCGCCGACGCCTAGCCCCAGTGGAGCGAGAACGTGAGCAGGTGCCGCACGGCCGCCAGCAGGCGCAGCAGCGGCGCGTCGTAGCCGGTCAGGCGCAGCAGGTGCAGCGCCAGCAGCAGCGCGGCGACGCCCGTGCCGGCCTTTATGAGCAGCTGCTGCGCGACGCGGCTGCCAGCACGCAGGCCGCCCCGCAGCCGCCCGGGCGCCCCCTCGCCGCGCTCCCACAGCTGCAGCAGGCTGCGCAGCGCCGCCTCGCCGTCCAGGCCGGCCACGGGCGCCATGTTGAGCAGCGCGAGCGCGGCCGACACGGCGAAAGTGTAGCGCAGCAGCTGCTCCATCACGTGCGGCAGCCGCATGGGGACCCACCAGGCCGCCGGGCAGTAGTCGCTCACCTCCACCGCCTGCGCCAGCCGCGGCTCTCAACGCCTCCAGCACATTGGACAGCGGGGCCCGTCGGAGCGCGTCTTGGGCAGGCATGGCTCCATCGAGCCCACTGCAGCCCTTCCGCAAGGCGAGGGCCTGCAGCGAGCCACTCGGGCAGGCGAGGGCGGTAGAAGCTGCCGGGCAGCTGCCTGCCTGCTCCCTGAACCATGGCCATCGGCTGTGCGCCTGCTGTCGGCAGCTCGGGCTTGCAGAGGGGGGTGTGACCTGCAGCAGGCTCGCCCGGCTGCCGACAAACACCAGAAAGTCGTTGCAATCCTGTTGCGCCAGCGCTCCTGTTTTGCCCCACGGCAGGCCCTCCTCGCCGCCCTCGTCTCCGGCGCTCACCACCGCCTGGCCCAGCCGGCGCTGCCCGGCGGCCATGAGCCAGCGGGCGCCCGCGGCATCCTCCGCCGCCCCGTCTGCCGGGGAGTTGTAGCCTTTCGTGAAGCAGACCTGCAGGCAGGCGGCCGGGCTGATCTGGGCATGCGCTGCTCGCATCCCTGGCAGCCAGACTGCAAGCAGCGCTGAAAACAGGCCCACGCCCTTTTGAGAGGCAGCGGACAGACACAGGCCCGCAGCAGGCCAGCCAGCTGCGTACTGTGTTCGGCACAAGGCGAAGGGACTGTGCTGCGCTGCGAGCGCTGGCAAGGCGGTGCAAGACGCGCCACTGGACACTGGACAGGATGCGGTGGCAGGCAGCGCGGGAGCTCAACACAGGAGAAAGGAGCCGTGCCTTCAGGAGCTCCTCGCCCCGCGGCAGCGCCGGCACGAAGCAGCTGCTGAGGCTGGGGCAGCGCCGCACGGCCTCCCCTCCGCCGACGCCAGCGGAGCCGCAGGACTGGTAGCCGACCGCGCGCCTGCCAGCCGGCGCCAGCCTCTTGATTCCCACAGCCGCCGTCGGCAGCCCCACACGACGCTTCGGTTGCAATGCTGCGCGTGCTCTGAGCGTGCCCTACATCTGTCCCTTGTGACATTCTGGAGCCACTACAAATCAGAGCCGCTGCAAAGCACCCGCCCGTGCCGCATCACAGCAAGCTGTGCTGCGTCCGGCTATCAGCGCGCAAACTGGCCCTGCTTTCATGCTTTCCAGTCCATCGTGTCCCCCCAACATCCATTATTCAGATTGTGATGGGAAAACAACTGCGCAAAATAACGTCCATCTGCTCCGCTGCCGAGACTCACCGCGCCCGGAAGCAGGAGCCGAGCTCCTCCCGGTCCCTGCGCGCCGCCGCCAGCTCCCGCCCGCCGGCCTCGGGGTCTGCCTCGCCGGCCGCCTCCGCGCCGCCCAGCCGCCGCCCGCGCGGGCGCGCCTCGCGGAAGCAGAGCTCGCCGCGGCCGCACTCGCCCGAGGCGCGGCAGGGCCGCGAGCGCGCCTGGGCCTCGTGGGGGATGCAGTAGCCGGCGCCTGCAGGTGCACAGCGGCGCTTGAAACGATGCGCTGAGATGCAGCCGGCCGGCAAGGCAGGCAGGATGCTCGGTCTGCTGCCTGCACTGCTGTGCTGCACGCCGCTCCGGGACGGGAGGCACCGTCCCTCTGCGCTGACAGCCTCTCAAGCAGCAGCGGCACTGGTACATCTCCCCTTCTTTCCGGCAGGTGAGGAAAGCGGCGCGGCACGCGTTGCTCACGCATGTGCCAGCCGCGCTTTCCCCAGCACCGCAACGAGCATTGGACAGGCCAGTAGCTCTTTTGCTGAGCCCATAAGCGCCGCGCGCGCGCAGGGAGGGGCGGGCCCCCACCCAGCGAGGCGCCCGGCTGCCCCATGAGCTCCAGCAGCTGGTCCGCGGCGGCCCGCGGCTCCAGCGAGTCCTCCCGCAGCCCCGGCAGCTGCGCCAGGCAGCCCAGCCAGTGCTGGCTGTTGCGCACCGGGCAGCCGTTCACGCCCGTCAGCATGTCGGCGCCCTGCAGGTGGGCCGCCAGCGGGGAGCCGGCCTGCACCGACCTGCATGCGAGAAACTGGAGGCCATCGGAAACCTGACATCTTTAGAATCCCGACCTTCCAATTGTACCGAGCGCCATCGGCAGCAGGCGCCGGCCGCCAGGCGAGGCTCTGCTGGCGCGCTGCAGCATGCCACTGCAGGCAGCATGCCTCGACCGGACGCCGCCACAGCAGCATGCGTGGCGGCGCATGTCTGTCTGACCGTCTGAAGGCAGCCAAGCAGCCAAGCAGTCTCTCGCTGCGATGCTGGAGGGCTTGGGGCAGCAAAGGCCAGGCAGGGCCGGGGGAGGGGGGGGGGGGCACATGCCTGATAACGGCGCCCTGGCCGGTGGTGTACGCCGGCCACAGCAGCATCGGCAGCAGCAGCGCCGCCAGCCAGCAGGCGATGCAGAGCACCGCGTTGTGCCAAACGCCGCCGCACACAATCTGCGGACCCCGGCCCCCGCCTCAGAACCTTGGTGCGCTGGCAGCGGACGTGTGCAGCGGGCATGAGGAGGCAGCCAGCTCGAGTAAGAGCAAGAGCAGGGCATGGCGCAGGCATGGCTGCTTCAGGGCACTAACGGGGCCGGCCCGGCATGCATGAGGTACTGCTCGGCCAATGCTCGCAAGTTGGCTTGCTGGAGCAAGAGGCACGCGTGGCAGCCACGGAGACAGGGCTGGGGCAGCTAGCTTTGGCAGCCTTTGTGCCAGCCACTGCCCAAATGCAGGGCGAGTCTCACCCGCAGCGCTCGCCAGGGGCTGAGCACTTGCAGCGTTTCGGTGTCCAGTGCCACGTACGCGCCCGGCAGGAGCAACACTGTGAAGGCGGCCAGGTGGTGCAGGCCGACCCCCTCGGCCGCCGCCGCCAGCGCGTGCCCCGCCTGCACCCGCAAGCTCGGTTCTCTGAGGCGCATGTGCGCGCAGGTCACCCTGGCGTAACTCAACGGTATGACCCACTCGCAGGCTGCCTCCTGTGCTTGCTTGCTGGAGAAGGTGTGTGGGAGGTGGCAAGGGGAGGGCGTGCCTCGTGTACGCTGATCGAGACTGCAGTGGCCAGCCACAGGTAGATGCCGTGGCTCCACGGCACTGTCAGGCCCGGTATGGCCATGCTGAGCATCCAGGAGGGTGAGCCGCCACCGCCGGACGTCGTCGCCTGCCAGCCATGTCGAGCCACTACTGTGGGACCCCTGTGCGGGTGCGGACAGGAGCCTGTGGCTGCTGCATGGAAGAGTGAAGGATTAAGGCACCTCGTCTGCCCACTTGATAGCCTGCCACAGCTCACGCGTGAGGATGAGGATGGTGGAGACGCCAAGCATGGCAGCGACGATGATGCCCAGGCCGAACCACTGACGCAGCTCGTTGTGGTGCCGCCGGCCCAGCGTGTGGAACAACCTACAGAGCAGGCAGCGTCGAGATCATGCAGCGTGGGGCATCGTGCAGGCCGCCATGAGCCGCTAGCCAGGCGGCATGAGTCGGGGAGTACCGGTTGAAACTTGTCGTCTGCACGGAGACGGTGACCCAACCGACAACCAGCTGGCGCACGCCGAAGCCATAGCGCAGCAGCGCGGCGGCGGCCTGCAGGCAGAGCCAGAGCAGGCCGGCCGAGACCAGCGCGGAGGCCATCAGCCGCCCAGTGGATCCTGCGGCCGCGGCATCGCCGACCGCTGCCTGCTCACCGCATCTTCACGTTACCCTGTACGAAGTATGTAGCGAGTGACTCGTCCAAAGCGGCCTGTACGGCTCGCAATCCACCGGCAAAGTCGTGATGCGTCCAACGACTGCGAAGGATTTGAGCTTGGCACGCGTGCTGCAAGGCTGCAACTCGAACGAACCACCCAAACTTTCTTTCTTGTTTATCGGTGTGCGTGTCGCGGATGCACAACAGAATGGTGCGGAGTGCGGAGTGACCCTCAATCCCCATTGGCTGGCTACCTCCGCCGCCGAGTCGCCCAAATAAAATCAAGACCCTGGGCACAACATCGTCAGAGCGAGCCGCATGGCACGCGGGCATGCGCCGCCTCGTGCTCGTGATCATCCACCTGGTTCTCGTGGCATGTGAGGTGCGTGTTCGCGTCTTTGTTCGTCTGCGACGGATCACATAGGAAGAATGACTTCCCCAGTCAGATGCATGGCTTTTTCGGTTCGTGTTTGAGCGTGTGCCCTCCACTTTAGCAAACGCACATCTGAATGCTGCAGGAACGCTTCTGCGTGGTCATCGACGCTGGTAGCAGTGGCAGCCGCCTTCATGTCTACCGCATTACCGGCAACAGAGACGGCCTGCCGGCGGTGGCTCGCCAGGGCGGCGTACTGAAGAACCATGAGCCCCTGGCAGCCTTTGCTGCCAAGCCGGCGGCAGCGGCGGCCACACTCGAGCCGCTGCTGGCCCACGCCCGGCATAAGGTGCCCGCACAGCGGCAGCGGGCGACGCCGGTGCACCTCATGGCCACGGCGGGCCTGAGGCTGGTACAGCCGGAGCTGGCAGAGGCCCTCCTAGAGGCCTGCCGACCGGTGAGTGCTGTCAAGCCCTGACCATGATTGGCCCGCCCTTGATACTCTTCATTCAAATCACAACAGCCAGCGCCTGACATGCAGACGCTGGCAGCCTCGGGCTTCCGCTTTCGGCGCGAGTGGGCGGCCATCCTGCCGGGCTCGAGCGAGGGCATCTACGGCTTTGTGGCCGCCAACTACGCGAGCGGCGCGCTGCAGCAGCGCCTGAGCGCCCGGCGCCACGCGCGGCGGCTGAGCCCCCAGGCGGCGCCGCTGCTGGGCGTGCTCGAGCTGGGCGGCGCGTCCCTGCAGGTCGCCTCCCCTGCAGCCTGCGACTCCCTGCCCCTGCAGCATGAGCCATGACTGACAGGCAGCATGGCATGGTCTCTCTGCGCTTCCTTTGGATACGGCAAACCGTGGCTCAGTCGCTGCATCAGCTGCGTACAGGTGACATTCCTGGCAGAGGGGGCAGCAGCCGAAGGCCACATGCGCCAGCTGGCGCTGGGCGGCCTGGAGCTGCCCCTGTTCACGCACAGTTTCCTGGGGCTGGGGCAGGACGCGGCGCAGGCGCGCGCCCTGCGGCTGGCCCAGGCCAGGCTGCCGGCCGCGGCAGCCGCCCCCGCCGAGGTGCGCCTCTTTCAGGACTCACATCGCTGGGCAGCAGCGAGTCTACAGCTGTGCAGCGCTCCTTGCCAGGAGGGCAGACAGCCCATTCCTGCCGTCAAAGCTCACCGCACCCTGCCTGACACTTGAACATGCTGTCTGGCTCTCTGCTGCTGCACACCCCTTCCCTTGCGGCCTGACACTCGGAACATGCTGTCCGGCTCTCTGCTGCGCTCCCTGCAGTGGCACTGCAGCCATGCCCGGCTGTCCCTGCAGGCGGCAGGCGAACCCGCTGCCGGACAGAAGCAGCAGCAGCGGAGGGCCTCGGACCCCTGCCTGCCGCTCGGCTTCACCGGCGAGCTGGAGGCGGTTCCCGTGTCGGGAGGCGGCTACTTTGGCCTGTGCCGTCAGGTGGCGGCCGGCATCCTGCTGGGCAACTGCAGCAGCCTGCACTGCGGCCTGGGCGGCACGCACCTGCCGCCGCTCACAGGTCAGCCGCCTGTCATCGCCGCCGAGCCTCAGCTGCTGGTGCTGGCCATGCACAGTCGCGTCCCGTCTCACAGCAGCGCCGCAGGACGTTGTCTGGCAGATGGCCGACCGAGTGCGGTGCTTCCGGCAGCTGCACTCTGCCGGCCCCATCAGGCAGCTTGGCGCCTTGCAAGACCACCTCTTGCTCCATCATCCCCGCCTCTTCTGCGGCTGCGTGGAGCGTGCGCTGAGGGGGGCCGCTGGCTGTGGGACCCCGCAGGCCAGTTCCTGGGCATAGAGAACCTGCAGTACACGGCTGCCTTCCTGGGCCTGCCGGCGGGCGCCACGCTGCGCCAGCTGATGGCGGCCGCGCAGGCCTCCTGCGCGACGCCGTGGCCCAGCCTGCGAGCGCGCTTCCCTGCCGTGGAGACGGGGCACCTGCTGCGCTACTGCTTCGGGTGCGCGCCCCTCCTAGAGGCTGACAGGCAGCTGCCTGCGGACCTCCCCCGCCAGCAGTTGCAGCACGCCCGCCCGAGCCGCTGCTGCTGCTTGTGGGCCGTCCTGCTGCTCGCAGACGAGACTGCTGCGCCTGAGGGTTCCAGCGTCCCAATTTGGGGCTGCCTCTGCCAGCAGCGGCCTAGCGCCCATGTCACCACTGTCTGATCAGACGTGGGCGTCTTTGGTGCAGGGCGGCCTATGCGGTGGCGCTGCTGCACGACGGCTTGGGGGTGGGCCTGGACGAGCGCAGCCTGCTCTTCACCGACTCGGTGCTCGATCCGTCGGGAAGGGCGACAGTCCTTGACTGGACACTGGGCATGCCTCCTCTCCTCCCCATTGTGTGTGCATGCTTGCCAATTTGGCGCTTGGCAGGCAGGCGCGCCTCACGTGGGTGCCATTGGGTGCGGCATTGTCATTCAATGGTGCAGTAAGGCGCTTCTGGCTGTTGCAGGGGCGGTGGTGGTGGCGGCTGCCGACAGCGGCGAGGTTGCCGGCCTGGACCGCCAGTTCCCGTTTGCAGCTTCGAGGCAAGGTGGGAGGGTGGCCTGGCCAGCTGAAGTTGGGCTGCTGGGTCTGGGTGTGCTGGTTGCCCTTGCCTTCTTCCTCACAAACAACCGGTGAGCTCTCTGGCGATAAGCATGCGTGGCCTGTGAAGTGCCAAGAGTGCCGCGAAAACAAGTGAAGGTGCCTTGCAGGCGTGTGTGGAAGCGGAAGCGGCGGCGACTGCGGCTGCCGCGTGCGGAGGCGGCCAAGGCGGAGTCGGAGGCGGAGGCGGGCGAGGATTCGACTGACAGCGAGAGTCCCGTGATGCTGATGACAAGCCGGGTGGACGGACGGCAGCTGGAGCCGCGCTCGCGGGATGTCGAGCAGGGACAGGTCGCATGATGCCGTTGCTTTGCAAATCGATCCCGGTCATTCGGTCCTTTCCCTTCCCCTTGAAAGTCGAACGATACTTGCCACTGCACTGGCCACTGCGTGTTTCCCGCCACTTCCCGCCGCAGCGCCCACCCTGGCGTCCACTGAACCTCTTGATGACGATAAACAGTGCTGAACACCTGCGTCGACAAAGCGTGAGTAACTTTGCCTCACTGTCGAAGGCAACCGCGCCGAAGAGTGCCCTTTGCATCACAATCAGAGTGATTTATTAAAGGTGAACTCGGCATCATGCGAGCTCCTCCGTAGTCATCATCACATAGAAGAACAGATACACGCCAATGGCGCTTGAGAACGGATCGACGCCGAGCGGAACGCCGCTTGCGGCTGGTAAATCGGCCACGGAAAAGCTGCAGGTGCGAAACGACGGCCTGTAGCCAATCTGTATGAGAGCCTTTACAGCGAGTAAATGTGACTCGCATCGAACTCGCGCCAATGCGGTCTCTGCATCTCAAGCTTTCCCAGAAACATGCTGAAAATCTCTTCGCCTGGCCCCGGCTACCGCAGGACCTGCAGGCCGAAGTGAACGATCTGAAGCGTAAGGAGGCGGAGCTGCGGTCATTGCTGGCAGAGGTGGCAGGCGCGGCAGCCGCGCAGCACCTGGCGCGTGTGGAGCAGCTGTCGCCAGAGGAGCTTCCCAGCGGCGACGCTCGAGAGCTGGTGCAGGAGCTGAACTACGTGCAGCGCGCCAAGAGCTATGCCCAGAGCCTGCAGGCATGCCCACGCAAGACCATCGCTGACATCTCAGCCCATGTCAGCAGCCGCTCTGTTCTGCCTCCCCGAATGGAAAGACTCTTCCGTCCGTCACATCGGCTCCAAAGCGGCAGCCTTCAATCCCGCCTCCGAGGCCAGCTCGTCAGGCTATTGTCGTCCGCTGCTGCAGGGGCTGCAGGGCGTGCTCAAGACTCTCGAGCGGCAGCTGCGAGCGGTCGAGCGGGCTGCCACTGCCGGGGACCTCAACGCGTTCCTGGCGTCGGTGGCAGAGGCAATCACGAGTCATAACACTGTGGGCGAGGCGTGCGAGCGGCTGGCGCAGCTGCCAGTCAGCGGCCTGCCGCAGCTGCTGCAGCAGCATGCGGATGCGGCGGTCAGCCGCGCGACCGTGGACCAGGTTTCACACCCCGCTGCTGGGCGCTTGAGGGACTCCAGGGGCCTTCAGGCTTTTGCAGTGCTGTGCCAGACAGCAGGCACTTGGGCACCTCCGCCTTCAGCCGGCGTGCTTTGCGCGGGAATGGCCGCCGCGGAAGTACGGCAACGAGGAGCAGAGTGCCTGCCCCGGTCAGTGCGTCCGCAGTGCTCGTGACACAAGTGCCAGAGGGGCTCTGGTCCGCTGTGCGCAGGAAAAGCTGGCGCGTGCGCTGCGCATGATGCTGCAATCGAGGCTCAACGCCGTCGGCTGGCCGCCGCCGCTGGCAGGCTCGCTGCCCGGCAGGGATAGCCCCCAGCAGCAGCCAGAGGCCGGCGGATGGCAGGGCTTTGAGGCTGCAGGGAATGAGGCGCGCCCCGTGCCTGCCTCCTCGCACGCCAAGCGCCACCGCAAACTAACACTGTCGTAGTGCTTCCCTTCCCGCTCATGCAGCGGGCTGGCAAGCAGGTGCCTCGGGGCTGCCACGGCCCCACGCGCTGCACACCAGCAGCGCTGCGGTCCAACAGGCGCTGCTAGTCGCCGTCGACAGCCTGCCACTGCGGCCCTGCGGCTCCCTTCGGACCAAGCCACAGGCAGCTTAGCATGCGGGAGTGTGTGGTCCTCGCAGGCGATCGATGGCATCGCACGGCTGATGGCCGCGCTGCTGTCGCTGCAGCGCTCCGTTCAACGCGCGTCCTTTGATGCGGCACGTTTCCTCACCCCTCGTCATGAACCATCCAGTTGCTGCAGCCCAGGAGCTTGCCAACAACGCCCAGGGCTCATCTCCTATCTGCTGCCCACTGTAGCTCTCCTATCGATCGTCTTTCTGCAATGTCTTGGCAACCCACAGGGGATGTCAGCCATGGCTTCCGGCCTCGGGAGCATGCTCGGCTCCCAATGCGCTTCCAGCCTCCATGACGCCGACTCTGCCTGCCTTCCTCATCCACTGGAGGCTGCAGCAGCTCACCGCCTGCCGTCCGCCGCCGCCAGCAGGGCCTCGCCGGCGCGGAGCCAGAGCCGCCGGCGCTGTGGGCCGTCGAGACGCTGGCAGCGCCGCTGGTGGAGCGGCTGCGGCACCACTTCCAGGGCAACCCGGGCACCGACCGCATAGACCGGCCCGAGTGGCTGTTTGGGACAGTGCACCGGCTTGCGGGGCGTCTGGCCGGCGGCGTGCAGCCGCTGGCGTCCTGCCTGGGCGCGCACGGCCAGCAGCACGGCCTGCAGGAGCACTACCACCTGCCGTTCGAATTCGTCAGGGCGCTGCACGCGGGGCTGCAGGCGCGACACCCGCCCTGCTGCCCCTCCAGAGCGGCAGCCGACGGTTCGGTGCCGGCGGCTTGCCGCGCCACGGATGCTGCGAGCCCTGCTGAGCCGGGCAAGGGGCGCTGCGGCTGTGGCTTGCCAGCGCGCCTGACGGCAACTGCCCGGCCGCAAGCCTTCCCAGACTGCTTGCGCCGACAGGCAGCTTGCCCAAGGACGTCAGCACAGGCTGGGAAGTGCATCCCGTGGCCCAGGCGCTGCTCGCTGACAGGCCTCCGGCCTGCATCTGCAGGACATCCTGCGCAGCCACACGCTGCCGCGCCTCGCGGCCGCCGCGCAGCCCGGCCTGTGGCTGAGCTTTGCTGAAAAGGCGGCCGCCTTCGAGTCCCAGCTGGCGCCGCTGCGCGGCCTGCCGCGGCCGCCGCCCGGGCCCGTGCCGCAGCTGTGGCGCCACCGCTCCTGTCTGCAGCTCGTCTGCGCCGTGCCGGTGCGTTCCCTGCCAGCCTGGCCGGTCCCGGCCTTGCAGCTGCCCGGCATGGTTCCTGGCGGCCTGCAGGCAGCCATGCAGCGGCGCCTCCGCAGTCTGTAACGGCCGAAGCTGCGACAGTCACCAGAGCCCCTGCAGAAGCACGTGCATGACAGCAGAGCCTCAGCGGCGGCGAGACCTGTGGCCAGGCAGCTGGGCCGCGGAAGGCAGCGTCGCAGTCATCATTCCAGCGGGAACACACGCGTTTCCTGTGTGTCGCTGCAGGAGTTTCGCGAGGGCTGGTGGGGCGCGCTGCGGCAGGACGGCCTGCGGCAGCTGGAGGAGGCGCTGGCGCTGCCGACGGCCTGGCAGCCGGCACACCTCGCCTGGGACGCGGCGCTGCCAGCCGGTTGGGAGGAGCCTGCAGCGGAGGAGGAGCCCGGCAGGCGCGCATGCACCCGGCTGGGAATGTCTCTGCATAGCAGCAGCAGGGCGGTGAAGTCGATGGCTGGCCTGCGAGGACGGACAAGTGCCTGCTCAGATCGAGCCGCCTTTCAGCGGCTAGTGTTCCTGCGTTTTTATTTTTCGGTGTTTGGGAATTGGGTTCTGGGCCAAGCCGCAGGCCTGTGGCAGGCCGAGCACCCTGTGGAGCTGCAGCTGCCTCAAGCAGATGGGCAGCCTCGACTCGGCGGCAGAGAAAGAAGCGCGCCCCGCAGGATCGGAAACGCGCGCAATTCGTTTGAGCCGTCCCTACCCGCCGCGCCTGCAGGGGCCGCGAGGCGTGGCAGTCCGAGTTTTGGCCGCCCCAAGCCGCCGAGGCGGCCCTCACCCTGGCCGGACAGCTGGCAGGCGTCGCGGCCTGGCTGCCCGACGCGGCGGTTCCGGCGTTCGCACACGAGGTGCCGCAGGCGAGCTGCCCCCGCCCCTGCTTCCCATCTGTCGGCCATACACCATTGGGGACGTAAGCCAGGCTCGGCGGGCTGCCCCACTGCATCGCCTCTGTCGCCATGCGAGCAGGCTTGTGGCCGCCAGGTAAGCAAGCTCATGGCTGGAGGGCAGGCAAGAGGGGGGACTTCAGCTGCAGCTTCCCTCCCCGCAGCAGACGTGCTCAGCCAGCCACCAGCCCCAATTGTGCTCGTCTTTCTTTGTTGATTATCCATCAGTCAAGATGGCAATGTGAATGGTTTATATCAGAGGGGGGCCTCGGTTTCCAACCCGGGCAATCCTCCAATGCCGGAAGCTCGGGGGAGCTATTCCACTGAGGATGTTTGAAATCGAATTCGGATTCAAACGGGCCCGCAGGCGGTGCTGCGTCAGCTGCGGCGGACGCTCGAGTCCGAGTGCAAGCGACTGGAGGAGTTTCGGGAGGAGACGACGGCGGGCGGTGCCGGCCGCATGGGCGCGCTGCTGTGCGCGGCGCACCACCTGGAGCACAGCCTGGCGGAGGCATCTGGCCCGCTGTTGCTCCTCGAACCGGCCGGCATGCCCCCCCCCC
>BHFV01000198.1:657-39961 GCA_003568905.1 Trebouxiophyceae sp. KSI-1
GGGGGGGGGGGGGGCGTGCCTCGTCGGTGAAGCGGCGGATGCCCGAGCGCAGGATCGCGTCCACCTTGAGCGACTGCACCTCGCCCGGGTGCTTGGTGATGATGTCGCACAGCTCCAGCCACAGCTGGTGCTTGCTCTTGCCCTCCAGCGAGCGGAAGCCCTCGTCGTTGACCGCGTCCGACAGCCGGCGGGCCGCCTCCTCCCACATGCCCTGCGCCGCGGCGCCACTTGTCATCACCGCTGCTGCTGCTCTGACTGCCAGCGCACGCTCCAGGCATCTGCATCAGCCGCGTCTGCTTGCAGCAGTCCAGCGCCCTGCCCTGCCAGGCTTTTGGTGGAAGGCTGAAGTGAATGATGGCACCACTTGCGGGCCCTCTTTGGCGGTCCGACGGTGCTGCTGCAGGGGGCGCCTCACCTTGACCTTCAGGTAGGCGATGTACTCCTCCACGTGCGTCGGCTCGATCTTGAGGTAGCGCCGGTACACGCGCATCGCCGTCTCGGGCGGGATGCCCGGCTGCATCACAAACTTCTGCAGGCGCCAGCGCCAATGTGCCGATGAGACACCACAAACGGCGAGGAAAACAGGGCCCAGGCACCAGGACCCTCGGACCGGGCTCGTACCAGGTAGAGGACCCAGATGCGGTCGTGCTGCGTGATAGGCAGCGCGGCCAGCGCGCGATCAAACGCCCGTCGCGTGGTCGTCAGCAGGAACTGGCCGGACAGGTGCTCCAGGTAGTCGAGCCAGATGCGCGGCATCTTGTGCATCGTGACCAGGGCGCGCTCGTACGTGTTGTTCAGCGCCACCACGCGCGGGCTGTCGAGCGCCAGGCCACGCACCTCCACCTGCCGCTCGCCCAAGTACGCCTTCCACAGCTGCACACGGGCGGCCACCGTCTCATTCTGGCGCCTGGACGGCACGGGAAGCGGTGATCAGCGAGCCGGAGCAATGGGCAGGCAGCAGAGGAGCCAGGACAGCGCGCCTTGTAGCTGCCAGGGAGGGCCTTGAGCGCTCGCTCATAGATGACGTACCGCTTGCCCGCCGCCGAGTCACGCCTGGCCTCCAGGTATCGCCACCTGGCAGCACAGCGCCCGATAAAGTGCCTGGCTCGGCGGGGATCCGCTTGCATGGGCTGGGCAGGCGAATTCGCCGGAGCACGCACCACATCTTCAGCGAGAAGGGGTTGCGCAGCAGCTCCTCCTCGTACAGGAGGTCCTGCAACGAGCCGGCATCATCGGTAAGGACGGTCCCTGGCGGCGAGCCGAAACAAGGCAGAAAGCGATGGCCCACCTCCGTCGTCGGCAGCTGGTCCTCCGCCAGGCCATTCATGCTGGCCGCCATGTTGACGCCTGGCATGCAGCCGCACCCCGGCTCGCAGCCGCTTTCTGTCGCTGCCAACTTTGTCGTGCTGCAGTGTGAAGGCGGGTTTTGGTCCCGCATAGTGACCCGTCAGCAAGAGACTGGCATCGTCCACGACCATCATGAATATGCAAGGCATGAGGGTGCCGTGTGGCACCGGCCAGCAGTGCTTCTGCACGCCGCCGCCCAGGCTGCAGCGCAGCGGGCATGCGCACCGCATCGGCTGTCGCTTTCCACAGGTCCGACACATACTTAATGCTTGCTTGAGTGCCGATTTCCCATGATCGAATGAGTACGCTTGCGTTCTTGCGTTCATCACTGACGTTTCCGGCGCATGTCGCAGCGAGAAGCTTCCTGCGAGCGGGACAGGCAAGCACGACTGCCCAACGTGTGCGTGCGGGCAGCGGTAGAGGTGAGCTCTTCATTGGCATCAGCTTGATATCGGCACGACCTCCTCTTGGCTCGGCAATGACCGAAGCTGCTGCATTTCCAGGCACCGACGCGGCAGGCAGACGCTGCTGGCCAAGGCAGTGCTGTGGCCAGTCGGACCGACCGCAAGTACATCATGATCAGCGGCAAGGGTGGCGTGGGCAAGACGAGCCTGGCTGCCTCGCTGGCCTGCACGCTAGCTGGCGGCGCGCCCCTCTGCAGCAGGACAGCGCAGTCCTGAGCTTGCACCTGGCAGACAGTGCAGCTGACACCGCAAGCATGCCTGCAGAGGGGCACACGACATTGGTCGTCTCCACCGACCCGGCGCACTCGCTTGGGGACTCGCTGGCCCAGGATGTGAGCGGCGGCAAGCCCGTGCCGATCGAGGGCACAAACCTGCCGCTGTGGGCGCTCGAGATCGACGCGGATGGCGCACGCAAGGCTGTGCAGGGCACGCTTTCTGAAGGCAAGGGGCAGGCACGAGTCTGCTCCTTGAGCAGTGTGGTTTCCAGCACAAGCTGGGCCTCGCAATGCGCGCGGTGTCGACGCAGCCCCGGCTGCTACCTGCAGGGCGCGACCAGTCAATTCCTGAAGGGCATGGGCCTGGGCATGCTGGCCGACCAGCTGGCGGAGCTCAATTTGGGCGAGCTGCTGGAAAACGCGCCGCCGGGGCTGGACGAGGCCGTCGCCTTTGCCAAGGTGCTGTCCCCGCCATGGAGGGGCTGTGCGGGGCAGGCCAGGCCTGCTTTGAGCACATCGCAGAGCAAAGCGGCTGCAGCAGCTATGCCAGACTGCTGCAACGCTCCTGCTGCCACGCAAGACAGTCTCTGCTGCACCCGTTGCGCCTCGCACCCCCATCCTGGCCGAATGACACGAAACCAGCTCAGCCGCCGGCGCCGCCGCCACAGGTGATCGAGTTTGTGAAGGGCGAGGAGTACGCCCGCTTCACCCGCATCGTCTTTGACACCGCGCCCACGGGCCACACGCTGCGCCTGCTGACCACGCCCGCCTTCCTGGACAACTTCCTGGGCAAGCTCATCCGGCTGCGCCGCAAGCTGGGCTCCGCGGGCGCGGCCGTGCGCGGGCTCTTTGGCGCGTCGGAGCAGCAGGACGAGGCGATCCAGAAGCTGGAGGCGCTGCAGGTGCGGTCCGGCTGGCTTCAGCAGCGCTGTCAGAGCTGCTTGCCAGGCTCGCGCACTCCTGTCGCGACCGACAGTGCCCACCGTTTGCTGTCAATTTGAGCAGCTGTATGGTTGGAGCATGCCAAATGTCGCCTCTGACCGCTCACGAGCAGCCGGCTGCGGACTGACTGGCCGCCCGCCGGCCTGCAGACCAACGTGCGCATGGTCAGCGCTCTGTTCCGGGACCAGCAGGCCAACGAATTTGTGATCGCCACCATCCCCACCGTCCTGGCCATGAAGGAGTCCGGCCGCCTGCTGGGCGCGTTGCGGCGGGAAGGCATCCCCTGCCGACGCATGATTGTCAACCAGGTCAGCTGCCTCCCGTGCCACAGCAGGTGCCGCCCGGCACACCACACAGCTCCCCACGCTGCTCATTTGGCGGGGGCTTCGCCAGCGCTTGCATGTGCGGCGGACGAGTGCCCGCAGAGATTACGGCGACGGCTCAGAGCGCCAGCGGGGCTGCCTGAGGAGCATCGGCAGCCTGCCACGTCAGTCACCCAAAGCCACACAGTACTGCTGCGCGCTGGATGCTGCATCTGATGCAGTCGCTGCCTGCCACCTTGCCGCAGGTGATCGGGCCCGGCATGGGCGACGCGTACCTGAAGCTCAAGTTCCGGGACCAGCGGCGGGCGCTGGAGCTGATCGGCGAGGACCCCGCGCTGTCGCGGCTGCAGCTGGTGCAGTCGCCGCTCGTCGACCTGGAGGTCCGCGGCATCCCCGCGCTGCGCTACTTTGGCGGCCGCGTGTGGGGCGCCGCCATCGACGGCTACACCGCCCGTGCGCCCCCTCCCGCCTCGGTGGCAGTCGCTCCTCGCCGCATGCTGCGCTTGCAGGCCACCGGCTGGCTGCCTGGCCGCGGCTGCCATTAGCGTCTTGGTGCTGCTGCGTCGTGGTTGCAACGCGCTCATGCCTGTGGATGCCCCTTGCACGGCCCTCGCAGTCCTAGGGTGATGGATGTGCTGGGCAGCGTCCCTTGTGCGGCCTGGCAAGCTGATGATCTTTTGATGAAAGCGGCTGTTCGCGGGCCGGCAGGCAGCGAACGGCAGTACTACCTGCTGGGAGGCAAGGGCGGCGTCGGCAAGACGAGCACCGCGGCCGCGCTGGGCGTGCAGCTGGCGGCGGCCGGCAGGAAGACGCTCGTCGTCTCGACCGACCCGGCGCACTCGCTGTCTGACTCGCTGGACCAGGCACGCCGCCGCTGCCGGGGCCGTCCAAAACCAGTCGATTCGTGGCGACCTGCCTTTTGGCAGTCGTGCTGCTGCCAGGCTCTGCTGCCTGTATGCTTGCCTGGAAGCAAGCTTGTGGCAATTTTGTCATGCGCCTGCCGCACGACGCTGCTGTCCGATGAGCGTGCTGTGTGCTTGGTCGACGGCATTCATTGGCCAGCCAGCAGGGCCTACCATGGAGGGCGCCTGCCAGAGCGCTGCCCGCCCTGACTGCCCAGGTGGGCTTTGCAGGACGTGAGCGGCGGCCGCCCTGTGCCGGTGGCGGACACGGACGGCCTGCTGTTCGGCATGGAGCTGGACGTGGAGGCGAGCAAGGCGGAGCTGCGGGAGCTGGCCGGCAAGGGCAAGGGCGTCGGCGCGGGCGGATTCCTCAATTCCATGGGGCTGGGCGCCATCGCCAGCCAGCTTGACGACCTTGCACTGGGTGCGCCTCCTGCCACCCCTCGCATGAATGCGGCTGGCTGCGACAGGGCAGGGGAGCCACCGCCGGTGGCGAAAGCATTGCTCGCGATCTCGCGCTCGTAGCTGCAGAGTCTGGAAGCTGCGCCAGGGCTGGGCAGTGCTGAGCAGCTTCTGCCTGGCCGCCCGTCCCCCTTCTCGCCGGCGGCCTGACGCGTGCACCGCTTCCCTGAAGGCGAGCTGCTGGACACGCTGCCGCCGGGCGTGGACGAGGCGCTGGCCGTGTCCAAGGTGGTGCAGCTGAGCAACAGCCCAGACTATGCGGACTTCAGCCACGTCATCTTCGACACCGCGCCCACCGGCCACACGCTGCGCCTGCTGACGCTGCCCGAGTTCATCGACGGCACCCTCGGCATGCCTCCCTTCCACTCCTCGGCTGGTTGCCATGGCTCTACCCCACATGCTGTCGGTAGCATGAATGGACAGAAGGGCAGTCCTGACTGCTCCCAAGGGAGGCCAGGCAACGCGTTCAGAACCCCTCAGCCTGGCTGCGTTTTGGGCACTCTCTGCTCTGAAGTGCTCGCCCAAGATGCTGCAAGTCCTGCAGCAGGCAGCAGCTGAAGGCTCAGTGAGCGCACGCAGCCGGCCCTGCCTGGCAGACTGGCCGCTGCTTCAGGCTGGCTCTGCTGCCAAACGCCTGAGCCGCCGACCTCGCACCTGCAGGCAAGATTGTGAAGCTGCGGCAGAAGCTGGTGGACGCTGCGGATGCTGTGAAAGGCATCTTTGGCGTCAAGAAGGAGCAGGACTCGGCTGTCGCCAATCTGGAGAAGCTGCGGGTGTGGCACCACCCCAGCCACCCCCTCAACCTGCCAGCCTGCCGCTCCCCAAATCTGCTATTCGGCCTCAGCCCACTGCCTGCTCTGTCGTCCTCGATTGGGCAGGGTCTGACCGCTAACGGTGCCTCCCTCCCACAGCAAGCAGCCCGGCTTCTCTCCAGCTCCGCCCAGGGCGCCCAGCATGGCAGCCCATGACAGGCTGCTGTCCGGCTGGCTGCCGCAGGCGGGCATGGAGCAGGCGCAGGCGCTGTTCCGCGACGGCGAGCGCACGCAGTTTGTCATCGTCACCATCCCGACCGTGCTGGCCGTCTCTGAGTCCGGCCGCCTGGCCAAGGCGCTGGCCGCCGAGTCGGTGCCCGTCCGCACGCTGGTCGTCAACCAGGAAAGCCGCGCTGCTCCGCTTGCTCCGGCTCCCAGCGGCACATGCTGCCTGTGGGCTGCCGGCTCAACATGAGACGCACTCTCACCAGCTGCTAGGAGGAGGGGGGCTGATTGGCAGCCATGGGTGCCCTGCAACACAGGTGGTTGACGAGGCGGCGGCTGGCAAGTTCCTGGACCGGCGGCGGAGCGACCAGCAACGCGCCATGCAGCTGGCCAGAGAGTCGGAGCCGCTCAGGCGCGCTCCTCTGCTGCGAATCACAAGTCTGCAGCTATCACCCATGCCGCTACCCCCGCCTGTTGCCTGCGAGCTTGTCTGTAACGTTGTTTATACGCCGCTCCGCCGCTTTGGAGAATGATTGTTGGTTTGAGCGGAGGTTCCGGCGGCGGGATTGACACGGAAGGCATGCCTCCTGGTGGCAGGGAACTGGAGGTGGTGGAGGCGCCGCTGCTGGACCTGGAAGTTCGCGGTGTGCCCGCACTGCAGTATTTCGGTGACCGCGTCTGGAAGCAGCACTAGCAGTTGGCATGCGTTCTACTCAGAGAGTGTGTGAGCGTGTACGGTAGGCCCAATTTTGGCAGTTTTGTAACAGTCAGTGAGGGGGCTGCATGTGCCAGGCTGTGTGGGCCTGCAGCCCCCTCACGCATGTGACTTTGCGCGCTCATGTGCTGCCGGCAGACCCCACAAAGCAAGCAGAACACAAGCAATGTGCTGACGGCGAAACCCGCCGTGGATGGCTCTCTCAGCCTCAACGCACATGCGACAGCGTGTCCGGCTGCAGCATGCCGCTTGCAAGCAGGCATGGCCCGCTTCCCAGGCTGTCAAAAGCTTCGAAACCTTCACAGGCTGGCAGCGGTCCGAGAGCAGCGCAACGTGTTGGCACCAGCACAGGCTGCTGGGAACGCAGGCAGGCCGCCGGGTGCTTCCGCCACCGCGCCGCAGACGGCAGCTCGCGGCTCGCAGCTCAGCTCTCACCGCCGATGGCTTCGGTGCTGACGGCCGCCAGCACCTGGAAGTAGCTCGGGTAGGTCTTGCGCGTGCATCCGGGGTCCCGGATCACGACCTCCACGCCCCCGCAGGCGGCCAGGCTGAAGGCCATGGCCATGCGGTGGTCGTCGTACGTGTCGATGACGGCCGGCCGCAGCCGCTCGGGCGGGTGGATCACGCAAAAGTCGGGCCCCTCCTCCACCTGCAGGCCGCACGCCCCCCCCCAATGACGCCCGCAAATCGCACATGCTGGAGTCTGCTGACAGGGGTTTCACTGGCAGCAGCTGCGCAGGCAGGCACAGTGGCTGACTGGGGACTCTGCAGGACCGACTGCATCCGAAAGGCGCAGCCTCATCCCGGGCAACAAGCCAGCAGCCGCAAAGCCTGGCGCAGCGCGGGGAGCCGCTGGCAGGGGGGGGGGAAGGGGGGGACGCGCCTCCACGCCCAGCTTGCCCAGCTCGGCCACGATCGCCTTCATGCGCTCCGTCTCCTTGTAGCGCCACGACTCGACGTTGCGGATGGTGGTGGTGCCGTTGGCCATGGCGGCCACCACGGCCAGCGTCATCGCCGCGTCCGGGATGTCGCCGCAGTCAAAGTCGCCGCCCTTCAGCTCCTCCCGGGGCGGGCCTGGGGGGCGGCGGGCCCCCAGTCAGCCCGGCGCTGTCTGCTCTGCAGCCCGTCCTTGGCAGCCCCTGCCTGCCAGCACTGCCGCCTGGCGGCCTCGCATGAGGTGCCCACAGGAGCAGGCGGCCTGCTGCTTGCCCGGCCTGCCTTGCCGCAGCATATGCTCACTACCGCACGGACGACTGTCCAATCCTCTTGCTGCATAAGGGTGGCCTGGCGCTGTCCACGCTTGCCGCCTGCCTCAGGCGCCCGGTGGCTGGGTGGCGGGGGCGGCACCCTCGATGGTGATGGAGGTCGGCTCCCACTTGACACGGGCGCCCATCTGCTCCATGACCTGCGCAAAGCGCACGTCGCCCTGCAGGCTGGCGGAGCCGCAGCCCTCCACCGTCACCTTGCTGCCCGTCAGCGTGGCGCCTGCGGCCGCAGTCAAACAAGGAGCTCAGATCTATGAGGGAGGGGGCTGCGAGCCTGGTCTGATCCGATCCGGTGCTGCTTCTGCAGCAGGCATGGAGAGAACTGGCGAGGCTGGTGCGGAGAAACAGCGGGTAAGCTCCTTGCAGACTTGGCAAGAGTGCAGTGCAGTCGCTGCCGGGGAGGGCTGCTTAGACGGCTGGAAGCGCTGCACGTGCTGAGCCTCCGTGCAGGCTGGCCTGGGGTGGGACCGCACCTGCCAGCCAGTAGGAGGCCGAGGAGGCGTCGCCCTCCACAAAGATGTGCCCCTTGCTCTTGTACATCTGCCCGGCCGGGATGCGCAGGTGCTGCAGGCCGTCCACCTTCTCCACCTGCGGCCAAAAGGGGCGGCGGCGCAGGCGGTCAGGCTGCGTGGCGCCGCACAGCCCATCGGCAGGGAGCCCCAGTAATCACTGTGCACGGCAATCAGCTCCCTGGCGCTCCACACGAGCAAAAGCATCGTTCTGGCAGGGTTGACACCAGCCTCGGCAGTGCAGCGGAGGCAAGCTGCCAATGTGCTGGACAGCAACGGCTGCTGTGCGGAGCTGCCGTCACAGAGCCGCACAGCAAGCAGCCTCTCCCTCAGGCAACAGAGAGGCCATGCAGTGGTGCCTCTGCGGGGAGGCGCGCCTTGACGTTGAAGAGCTGCATGAGGCGGATGGTCATCTCCACGTACGGCTGCGAGATGAGCTCCGTGCAGATGATCTCTGTCGCGCCCTCACCCTCCGCCAGCGGCGCCGCCATCAGCAGCGCCGTCAGGTACTGGCTGCTGACCGAGCCGTTCAGCGTGATCTGCGCAGCAGACAATCAGCTGCTGGGCATGGGCGGATCGCCGGCGGCAGCGGCTGCCATCATCGTTGCAGTCTGGCCTCTGCTGCGGCTTTGGACGACGATGTGAAGACAGTATCCGCATATTTGGCAAGATAGGGCTGCCACGCTGCTCATGAGCAGCCGCACTTGTGCACAGCATGGCGCCCGGACAGTGCCCTTTTGAAGCAGGGATGGTTGAGCTGACCTTGCCGGGCTTCAGGCCCTCGGCTCGCAGCGCGACGGGCGGGCAGCCGGTGCCGGCCGTGCACTTGGCATCCACGCCGAGCGCGTTCAGGCCGTCGACGAGGTCCTGGATCGGGCGCTCCCGCATGCGCGGCACGCCGTCCAGCACGAAATCTCCCCGGCCGGCGGCCGCCAGCGCCGCCGTCAGCGGCCTGCGGCAGCGGCAGGCTCAGCACCTACTCTCAGGCCAGTCTTGGGGCTGCGATAAGCCACAAGGAGCATAGAACGTGCCGCATGGCAGTGCCGGCGTTGCCCAGGAAGAGCTCCCCGCCTTGCGACGGGAATCGGCCGCCACATCCGTACACCACCAGCTCCAGCGCGTCCCAATCGACAGTCAGGTTCACGCCCAGCTGCTGCAGCGCCGCCACCATGTACCGCGTGTCCTCGCTGTCCTGCATGGCCGACGCACTACCTCTTTAGCTGCGTGGTTCCCCGGCTGCTGATCTAGGGTGGATGTTTGGCGGCAACTTCGGGCGGTGTGCGCGTACCAGGATGTTCTCTATGCACGTGTGGTCCTGCGACAGCGCGGCCAGCAGCAGCACGCGGTTCGACAGCGACTTGGAGCCCGGCAGCCGCACGGTGCCGGAGATGCTCTTGATGGGCTTCAGCTTCAGCGTCTCCTCCGCTGCAGCCCGCCAGCAAAAGGCATCAGTAGCAAACAAGCACAGTGTAATCGTCAGCAACAAAACTGCATCACTCGGGTGATAGCCCTGCATGCAGGCGAGCACAATGCGGGGCGGCGGACATGTCTGGGCAACATCATCGGCGACAGCCGCGCGAGTGGCCACGCTCGACGCAGCAAGCCTTCCAGCCATGACAGCTGCACGTGGCGGCGCGCAGGACAGGTGCGCCTGCGCAGCCTCCGGGCGAGCCGTCAGGCGGCCAGCCGCGGGGTGCGCCGCCGGCGCGCGGGCCGGCGACTGCGCGCAGGGCGCGACACGATCGCTCAGCAACGGACAGGACTGCATCTTTCCCTGTTTAGCTGTGATTGCCTCGGCTTCCGGAAATTAATGAGGTTGCCAACCTTGCCCATCAATAGCAAACGGTTACAGATGCAGGCCGTGTCGCGGAGGTTGCGGATCCATACACTGCTGAGCTTGCGGATCAATACACTGCGCAGCTTCTTGATTCATACATCCGGCCGAGCCGGGCGCACATTCGTTATTTAGAACAAGTGCAGCAAGAGAACATGGGAGGCAATCAATCGTCCAGCCCGCCGAGGTCTGGCAGCAGGTCGTTCATCAGGTCGTCGCCCGTCGGCTCGGCCGGCGGCGCTGCCCCTGCCCCCGCGGCCACGGGCTGCTCCTGCGCCGCCTGCTGCTCCTCGGCTGAGGAGGCGGCGGGCAGCGGCGCCAGGCGCAGGAACTGGTCCATGTAGTCGGGCTCGTACTCGGGCTCCTCCGGGTCCGGCTGCCCGACATACAGGCTCTCGTCCCACGTGTCGATCAGATGCTGCCGCTCGGGCGTCTGCGCGCGGCAGTTTGCGGCCACTCAGCAGTGCGACGCGCCTGTGCTGCTCGGCTGCTCTTCGGTGATCTAAACCAGTCTGCTCTCAAGCGGAGCGCTTTCGCAAGAGGCAGAGCAAGGCTGCCCAGGCGGCAAGGAGGGCCGCACCGCGTTCTGGAACTCCTGCACGCTGCGCATCTTCTGCTCGCGGCTGCCGGCCAGCTGCTCCATGAGCGGCCAGTTGGCGTCGATCATCTTCTTGGCGCGGATCCAGGAGGGCAGCGGGTCGGGGTCCTCGCTCACCTCGTCCTGCCACACCCAGGCAGGCCAGAGGCGCTCAGCGGCGGCCATCTCGGGTGTATCTGAGACCTTTGAGCCTCCAATCCCCAAGGCAAGCTCCAGCTCGGGTTGACGAGAGCTGCTGGCGGTGCCCAGCATGCAAGCGGCGGCCAGTGAGGGGCTGGCGGGGGCGCGCCTGGCGCTCAAAGTGCTCCATGAGGTGCGCGAGCGCGGTCGCCTGCGCATAGTTGGAGACCTCCGAGGCGCGGTGGCGGTGGTGCAGCTCCATCACCTCCTCCTGCTGCTGCTGCATGAAGTTCCACCTGCCAGCGCCCCACAGTGGCTCAGCTGAGCAGGCCGAGCGCATGGCTGTGAGCAGCCGACTCGTGCTTGATTGCTCGGCAGCAGCAGCCTGCCTAGCAGTGAGGCCCGCAGCGAGTGTTTCAGGCTTGCCGATCGCAGCACCAGTTGCATGGGCGGCCCTGTGATGCACCGGACCCACAGATCCGCTGCTCTTATCAACCGAGCATGGAAGCCTCATCCCAGATTGAGGTGGTCGGCGCACCGCATGTAAGCCAGCTGCAGCTCGAAGGCCGTCTTGGGCCCCACATGCTCCTCGCCGCCGCCAAACATCTCGCGGTACTGCTCCTCAATGCTCATCTCCTCCTGCTGCTGCTCCTCCCGCTCCCGCTGCCGCCGCCGGTAGTAGTCTGCGCACCGCCAGCCGCGGCCCCTCAGGCGCTGTCGTGCCTGGGAGGAGCCGAGCCAGGACCAGGACTGGGCGGCTCCAAAAGCTCGCCTTCGGAGGCTTCCTCCATGAAGCTGGTTTTGGGGCGCGCAGTGCCGACGGGCCGGCCGCTGCGCCCCTTCTTGTTGGCTGGGGCCTTGCCGGTCCGGCTGTACGCCGGGCCCCTCTTCGCCCTTGTGGCCGGCTCGGCCGCCTGGAAGGGGTCCTGGCCCGAGGAGTAGCCCGACTCCTCGTCTGCAGGCAGCACAGCCTCAGTATGTGCGCGCGGCTGCGTGCCTGTGGCACTGCAGGAGTGAGGCGGAGCTGTCGGCGCACACTGCCGCCGGCCACGCGAGGAGAGCGCGTGGCCCTGGTGGCAGTGCAGCGCTGGCTGAGCTTGCTGTTCCAGAGTTGTAACAGTGAATCAGAGCACTGATAGCCTGGTCACCTGACTAGCTCTGGGTGCTGCGTCGGCGTGCGACGTGCTTGCAGCGCGAATTGTCGTTCCGGAAAAACGGCATGGGGAGAGCCTGGCGGGCTGCCGCACCGATGCCGTCGAAAAGGGGGTCGTAGGCCGGGTCAATGAGCAGGTCCTGCAGCTCTTGCCGCTGCTTGTCTCCCTTACGGCCGCCGGACGCCTGCCCGGCCGCCGTCCGCACCCTGCCACCGGGCTGCATCGCATTGCGCGAGCACGGCGGTTCAGCCCCATCCTTTCGCCCCAGGCCGGGAATGCCTTCGAAAGCTCAGCGTGGCTGCCGAGTGCTCACCCTGCCGGCTGGCCTCGACCGTCCTGACGGCCCACAAACGTCGGCGGCCAAGGGTGCGGCGCTCGGGTGCGCTGCAAAGGCCTGCATTGTTG
Source organism: Trebouxiophyceae sp. KSI-1 (assembly GCA_003568905.1). Classification (NCBI taxonomy): domain Eukaryota; kingdom Viridiplantae; phylum Chlorophyta; class Trebouxiophyceae; species Trebouxiophyceae sp. KSI-1. The sequence goes on from BHFV01000198.1 coordinate 12,890, forward strand.
GGCCCGACACTTCTCCCCTTCGGGTGTGACGCCCCGATAGAAAAGCGCAGAGAAGAGAGAAGAGCTTTTCTGCGAGGTTGTTGACGACAACATACAATTCCATTACCCGTCTGCTTTCTGCGGCTCTCGCTTGATCGTGTCGGCAAGAGCTCATCTCATAGCCGGCTTGGGCTGAGCAGCCTGAATTATCGCCTTTGAGCGCCTGGCATGTGAGAATCGCGCTCCGAATCGCGATGGCCGGCCCGCAACCAGTCGTGTTCGGCGAGAGCTGGGGACGAGAGCAGCCCGGGGCTCAGTATGCGACGCTGCAGTACAAATTCAAGCCGCAGTCGGCGTGCCAGGGCCGGAGCGGCTCACTGGCGATCGAGAACGATGCGGTACGCGTCGAGTCTGACTGTCCTGGCTTGCTCAAAGGGCACAAAGTGTGCTTTTCAGAGGTGGCTGAGACGCGCGAGGCCCGCCGCCCGCGTTCAGGTGACTCTCCGCCGCTCGGGCGGCGGCGGGGGCAGCTCGCTCTTCGAGGGGCAGTGGGCGCCCGCGGCGCCCGAGGCCGAGTGCATTGCCATCTTTGAGAACGGCCAGTGGAGGCTGGAGGCGTTGGCCGGCACCGCCTCCAACCTCAGGTGCCAGCAGTACTTCTGTCACCTGCGCTGAAGGAGACTGCCGGACTCGGTTCCAGAGCATGTGTTAATGGCGGTGCGGCTTGCAGGCATGTGCCCTCGCCCAGCAAGCCTGCGAGCAGCCCGGCTCCACGCTCGCCCGCCCCCGCGCCGCAGCGCTCCGAGGTGAACAGGAGCTTCCCCCTCACGATCAGATGCACCAACTCTGCTGTTGATTGATATTGACTGCCATGGCATCCTCTGTGGCTGCAGGAGGATGCAGGGCTGTCTCACGAGCGCGATCTCCAGTCGCAGCCAGGCCACCTGCCCAGCAGCCTGCCCAGCAGTCTGCCGTCCTCCGTGACGCCAAGCGTGGCGGGGCCGCCCAGCCGGGACACCTCCCCCAGCGACTCGCAGGCCGCAGCTGCTGCCGAACTGGACGCAGCAGCGGCCCCCCAAAGGGAGCCGGAGGTACCAGGGCAGCCCGTCAGCACGGAGCGACTCGGCGCCTCCCCGGCAGCCTCGCCATCCGTCACTCGGCCGCCTGGCAGCAGCTCCAAGCTGTCCGCGCCCAGCAGCAGCACCAGCAGCGATGGTGACGGCGACGGCGGCGAGGAGCAGGAGGTCGCAAAGCCCCCGGCCGCTGCCGAGCAGGTGCTGTGTTTGACCTCTGCGGATGCCTCTGCTCTTTCTTTTCGTGATTGTTGCCAGGCTGCTGACATCCATTACGGATAATGTGCAGCCTGCACAGGCGGCTCCCAGCGCGGCGGGACGGGACGTGCCCGACTTTGAGCGTGACTTTTTCGCCGACCAGTCGGACGAAGATGACGCTAGCAGCAGCAGCGCCAGCGAGAGCAGCGGACACGACTCGGAGGAGGAAGCCAAACACTTTTGATTTCTGTTGGGTTCCAGCCCAGATGGCTGGCGCTGGCCTGCTGACAGCCTGCCCTGCCCTTTCAACGGGCAAGTGGCACCTTGAGTCCCAGATCACAGTTCGAGTACAGCAGGAAAGAGAAGAGCGGGGGACCGCTGCGCCCGCAGTCGCGGCCTGCGAACGGCCAGCGCCGCTACGCGGCCGACAATGGCCACATGCGTCGCCCGCTTCTTCGCGCCTTTTTGGTGCCGACCTAGCAGGAGGGGCTACGAATCGTATGCCGCGACCTCTGATCGCAGCTTCTCCGCCGGCGAGTTTCCACGCATGAGGCATCCACCCTGAGCACTCTTTCCGCATTTATATTCACCTATCAGACACTTCTCACATCATCTTGCACCGTGCTGCTGCAGTGCAGCCGCTTACTAGCCCTTCAACGGAGCAGCTGGCCAAGCTGAAGAGCATCAAGAACATCAGGGACCTGTCGGAAGCCAGCGGCGCCATTGCGCCGGGCCGAGTCTTCAGGCCCGCCTCCCCTCTGCCTCCTGCTGGGCATGGATACCTGTGTGTGCCTGTTGGGAGGAACCTGCCAGCCAGCCCTCACGCTCGCCACTCTCTGGCCCCTCAGGTCGGCTTGCCCCGTGAACGCCGCCGTAGAGGATGTGGAGCTGGTGGGCGAGGTGCTGCGGGTGCAGCGCATGGTCCGCCTCTTTCCCTCATTGCTGCACTCTGTTGCTTCAACGTCTCAGTCCCGGCACCGCTTGATTTTGCGTTCCCTCTCCCTGCCGCTACTACGTAGTCTGGCCATGCGGCGCCTGCCTGATGCCGCCCTGGCACTCGGCAGATTGACCTCCGGTCAGCGTACGAGCAGCAACAGGACGTGGTGCTGCGGGACGGCTTCTTCAGCCGTGCGACGGTCTTCCGGAACCATCGCACTCGCAGCGGGCTCGTGCCGCAGGTGGGGCCGCTGCTTCCCGCCTGCCAGCTTGCACAGCAAGCAGTCCAGACAGGGAGCTGCAGCCGGCGGCTGCGGCTGTAGGTTGACAGGGCGCTGAGTCAGACGGAGGAGGGGGCGGCGCTCTTCCGAGTGGACAACCTGTCGCTCATAGAGCGGTCCGCACCCCCTTGCCTTCCGCCCACCGGCCACGTGCCGGGCAGCCGGTGCTAGCCAGCGGGAGAAGCTGCCGGCCGCCTGTCATGCAATGCAATGCAACGCAAGGCAGGGCAGCTTGATTGAATGGCGCTAGGAAGCGTGCTGTACTGACGGCAGCGACTGGGCCGTGGCAGGGACCGCTACTACCGGGCCATGCTGACCGAACTGCCCTACCAGACGTCAGCCGCGATCATCTTCTGGGGCTTATTTAACCAGAGCTACGCAAAGACGCTGGCCGTCAGGCGCCCCCCCCCCCCCCCCCTTTCCTTCGCCTTTCCAGCCTCGCAAGGTGGGCAGGCATGCGGGGCTGCAGCTGCCTGCGGTCCGGCTGCTGAGGCCGCATGCTGGGCGGGGGGCCTGCAGGGAAATCAACAAGGCGGGGCTGCCCGGCCTGTACAGAGTCATCCTGCAGACGGCCGGGCCGGAGATCAAACGGGCGCTCGAGGCACGCTCCTCCATGCCTGCCTGCATCTGCCAGCTGAGCTGAGCGCCCTCTCCACTTAGCCTTGCTGACGAGCGAGCGTGGGGCGGCAGGTGGTGACAGAGGCGGCCGAGGCCGGCCAGGGCGTCCTCTTCTTCTGCAAGATCGGCAAGGCGCGCCCCTCTCGCAGGGCTGCGAGCTGCACTGCCGCCCCCCAAGCCAGTCGCTCCTGCAGCCGAGCCGGGTGGCAGCTGCGCCAGGCCAATCGTGTCGGCAGAAAGCAAGTCTGTGCGCGCCCCGCCTGCTGCTTCACAGACTGAGGTGGCTGGGCCGCCCGCAGGACCGGACCGGCATCCTGGCCGCGCTTGTGCTGGCCTGCTGCGGCGCCTCGGCCGAGGAGATCGTCTCGGACTATGCTCGGTGCGCTGCTGCTGGCAGCGGCAGAAGCCGGCCTGCACGCTGCTGCCATGGGAGTCTGCACCTGCGTGCTGCGCGCCCGCGGCACATCATGCAGCAAGTGCATGCGCATGCAGCAGCAGTGTCTCTAGGGGGGCAGCCGCTCGTATCTGCGCGCAACACATGCAAGCTGCCAGACAGGCTGCTGCGAGGTCAGAGGCCCGCAAGTGAGGACTCGCACGGAGGCTGCTGACAGCGCTGGCTGGCCGCGCTGCAGGTCTGACGGCGTGGAGCAGGTGGCGCTGGGGGACATGGAGAAGGACAAGGAGATCCGGGAGCTGGACACGGCGCTGTTCAGCCGGGCGCCCCCGGAGGTGATGCGCGCCACGCTGGACCACTGCCGGCAGCAGTACGGCGGCCTGAAGGGCTACATGGAGTCGATCGGCTTCAGCCGGGAGCAGCAGCGGCGGCTGGCGCGCGCGCTGGCGCCCAGCTGAGCGGCTGCCTCGCCTCGTGATTGCCCGCCGCGTTTTTCCCTTTCCTGCCGACTCGTTGGTAGGGGATGGCGGGGCTTGTGATGGTCTGTCAGCTCTCAGTCGTGGTGACTCATTGTACGTGCAGTCTGGGCTTGGAGGAGCATAGGTGGCCAGCAAGCCCGACCGTGTATCCTTATATTGCTAGCTTGCAGGATCACTGCTCGATAACAATATCAGTGGCGCGAACTGGGGGCTGCAGAGGCCGCCAGAGAGTGTGAATCGGGCTGCGAAAGCAAGGAGCAGCCTCCTGCTGCAAGACAGTACAGGGACTGGAGCACAGTGGCGGCTGTCAGTCAGTCCAGGCGGCGCTTGCGCGGCCAGAACATGCAGACGCAGACGCCGAAGAGAGCGATGCCGGCGCCCACAAAGTCGCCTGCACAGCCACCGCAAGTTAGCAGCGATCAATGCTCGCTTGCTGCGCTGTGCATGCATGGCTGTGGGAGCAGGCGCTGGGGAACCTGCAGCTCTGTGAACGGAGAGAATGCCCGGCACCGAGCGGCGGATCTGATCTGAAAGGCTGGCAGTGCCGGCGGACGCACACCCGTGTCTGGCCTGTCGCCATCAAGCGCCCAGCCCCAGCCGTAGCTGTACACTATGAAGAAGCCGCCGTACACGGCAAAGATGCGGCCAAAGTCCGCGGTCGGCTGCAGCGTCGGCACAAAGCCGTAGGCTATGAGGACGAACGACCCCAACAGCGCCCACCACCTGCACAGCCCGTGCTGATCAACACTCTTGTGAAGTACAGGTGCATTTGGCAGGCCGGGAGCGCGTTTTCCCTGGAAGGAAAGCAGCACCAGGGCCGGCCCTCGCGGATCGTCTGCCAGACGAGCCAGCCGCCGCCGACTTCAAACGCCGCCGCCACCACAAACAGCAGCACGGACCAGGCCGCGAGCAGCGGCGTCCAAGCAAAGCCCTGGGCTGGCCTGGCATCCTCCGTGTCCAGGGCTGCTGCGCCTGCGCTGGTTTCCAGTGCTGCAGGAGGCAGGGCAGCCTCCGCTTCGGCGGCGGCAGCAGCAATCCTGCCTGGCCAGCCTTCAGTGATCTCCAACCCTGTGCATGGGTGGCGTGGAGCGGTCAGACAAGTCCAGTTTTCTGCATGTCATCTTTAGGTGCGCTAGAAGTTGAGGATGGGGGGGGAGCACCGCTGAGCGGAACACGGATTGGGGCCAGGAGCTTGTCCGGACGGTGCACGCTCGCTCGTGTGCCTAGCAACGCTCCCAGGGCGAGACAGACTATGAAGTTTTGGTGCCGGAAGTATGCGTCCTCGTTTCTGGCTCACAAATCACCGCGCTCCTCAGTTTGGAGCTCGTGGCCGGTGATGAGACAAACATCGCGTCGCAGCTGCCTTCCTGAAGCGTCAGCGGGAGTCTACGTCTCTAGCACGGATTGTGATGCATTGTGATGCCTCACCATCATCGCAGCTGATCTGAGTCGCTCGAGCAAGCGTGCTGGCGAGACTGAAGTTGGTGGCGCGGCCTGCCGGATGCGCTGTGCTCGCCTGCTATCAAGTGGCCCACGGCATGCCGGCCGGCGGCTGCAAATTGTCGCGGCAGAGCCGCGGCGCGAGAACGCTGTTATCGTCGAGGGCCTGGCTGACCGCACGGCCGTCCGACGAGCAGTGCCCAATCCGGTGCGTGCCCAGCTCTGCGCTCAATTTGCCGTTGGCTAATGGGCATGCGCATCTCCCCGACGGCTGATTACGCGACACGACACAGGTGTTCGTGCTGGGCAGCAGCACGTGGGTCGAAGGCAAGAATGCGGAGCGAGTGCTGGCCAAGCTGGCGCAGGGGCTACCGCGTGTCGAGCGCGCGATCGTGCTGCTCGACCCGGACGTCGCCGGCCGGCAGGGGCGCGACAAGCTGGAGGCCGCCTTCCCGGGCCGTCTGTGGCACGCGTTCATGCCGGCGCGCCAGGCGACGGCGACCAAGTCCACGCGGTGCATCTTGCAGTCTAGGCTACCGCCAGTCAGTGCAGGATGTGATCGCATGTGGGCTGACAGGTGTGAGCTTTCCTGTCAAACAGGTGGCACGAGGTCGGCAACATCGGCGTCGAGCACGCCTCGCCGGAGGCCATCAGGTCGGCGCTGCAGGGCGCCAGGCTGGCCACGCCCGGGCGGCAGGAGGTTACCAAGGAGATGCTGCTGGCCGCCAACCTGACCGCCAGTCACACGACCGCCGTGGCACGCTCCTACCTTGCCTGCTCCCTGCGCCTTGGCATACCCCCGCCAACTGCGCCTCTGCTGCAGGGCGGCAATGCCAAGTGGCGCCGGCAGCTCGTCTGTGCGATTCTGGGCATCGGCGGCTGCGACGGCCGCCAGCTGCTGCGCCAGCTGAACGCCTACGGCTTCACTCGGGAGCAGCTGGCGGCCGCCGTGCAGGAGGCGGAGGCCATCATGGCTGCCACAGGCGCCCAGGATGCTGCAGCCGCCTAGATGCTTCTGACGCCATTCCTGCCCACTCATCTGCTCCCAGCTTGTTCTGCTCATGTCTCGCATTGTGAAACTCCCACCCCTGCTCCTTTCGCGTGAGTTCTGCGGTCTCGTTTTCCAATCACAGTGCGCCGTGCGACCGGCAGCGCAGCAGCAGCAGGGGAGGCGTCCTCCTTCTCAGCGCCTGGGGCAGCAGTCAGGACAGGCAAGCAGGCAAGCCTAGGGCACGAACTTGGTCGCGGCCGCGAAGCCGTTGTTGACGGTCGGGTTGGCGAGGTGGTCCTGCACACGAGGCAGGATCCCGACGATCAGCGCTGCAATGGAAAAGAAGTGAGGCCGCAAGGGGCACAATCCGAAGGCTCGCCTCCAGGTTCTGCAGCGGGCTCTTGCCGGTCACGATGGCCTGCACGAAGAAGCCGAACCTGCACCAGAGGGCCGGCGTCAGCCTGCAAGGCGGCCCACATCACTCTGCCACCCCACACGCAGCAAGCAGGGCTGCAGATGCCCGCCTCCACAGGCACCTCGAATGCTGCAGCGAGCGAGTGGGGCGCTAGCAGGGCTGGCAAGCTCGAGCGCCAGCGGGCAACAATTGAGGATGGCGGGGCGGGGATGGCGCGCACATGGAGAACATGGCGAGGCGGCCGTTCTTGATCTCCTTGACCTTGAGTTCTGCCAGGGTGTCGGGGTCGGAGGCCAGCTCCAGCGGGTCGAAGGGGCCGCCCGGGTACAGCTTGTCCAGGCCCTCGACGCCGGGGCCTTCGCCGGCGGCGCGGTACGACTCGGCGCCGCCCATCAGGATGACCTGCAGCCGGGGAGGGGGGCGAGGGGATCAGCCAGGCACTTGCTGCAGAGCACTGCAGTGAGAGGAGCAGGCGGGGAAACAGGGAGTGGGGGGTCTGGGTCAGGCAGTCGGCGGCGGCAGCGGAGCAGCGGCGGGGAGCGGGCACCTGCACGGCCAGCGTGGCGATGATGCTCTGCGCGTGCACCAGCGAGGGGTTGCCCAGGTAGTTGAGGCCGTCGTTGGCGAAGATCTGGGCGCCCGCCTTGAACCAGACCGGCTCGCTGAGCGGGATGCCATTGTACTTTGCGAGCAGCTCGGGCGTCAGGCAGCCCAGCGCGCCCAGCATGGCCTGCGTGGCACGCCAGAGCTTTGCTATCAGTCGGCCGCCAAGAGGTGTCTGGGACAGGGGCACAGATTCGGGAGGGATGCAAGATGGAAGGTGGAATGAGGGAACCGCACCCAGCGCGCGTGGATGACCTCGATCGTGCGGTAGCGGGCAAAGGTCTCCGGGTCGGCGGACAGGCCGGCCGTGTCCCAGCCGTAGTCTGCCGGGCGGTGGGAAGGGGGCTCAGGAATTGTGCAGGAGGGCCCCCCTCCGTTGTAGCTAAGCCAGGGAGGGAGGAGGAGCGAAGCGCACCGCCGGGGAACTCGCCGGTCAGGTAGGCGGGCGTGCGGCCCTCGGAGAAGGGGCCTGCGGGCGGCAGCCGCAGTCAAGAGTCAGGCCTCTTGCCTGATTGCCTGTGCAGTTGGGAGGGTAGGGAAGGGGTGGTCGCCGCGCACCCAGGAACTTGGGGCGGTCCGCGCCGTACCAGCCGTTGGCGGCGCTGGAGCTGCCCTCCTTGCCCCACCAGCCGGCGCGGCTCCTGCGATGGAACGCCAGGGAGTCAGCCGGCAGGCCCCTTCAGGCATTGCATGGACGTGTTGCCAGCAGTGCAGAGCGGCACCGGATGGTCTGGCGGGCGCCGCCGGCCACGGCGGGCGCGCGCTTGACGGTCTTGGCCGCCTGCTGCGTCTTGCCCTTGACCGTCTTGGCGGCGCCCTTGGCGGTCTTGGCGGCCTGCTTGGCCTTGCCGCCCAGCGCCATCGTCGTCACGGCGCCATTCTGCGGGCGCAGGCGGCGCTCAGGCGGGGCATGGTGGCGCAAAGCAGCCACTCCAAACAGCTCAGGTGAAGGGGTCGGGAGAAAGGTGATATGCAGCCAAAGCGATATAGCGCCGAATACACACATTCAGAAGGGTGGACATGAGGGGCGCGGTTCATCAGGCAAGCTTGAAGCCGGGTACACGGGCATGCCGAAGCCGAATATATCTGCTGATCAGATCAGGCGACTGCCCAGGAGGACGCGGGCGACAAGCGCTCATGGCTTTCGACAGCGGCAGAACAAAAAAAGATCCGCAAATGGTCATGCAGTGGGACGGCGGAGTTCGGGCGGAGCGGTCGCGCCCATCAAGATAAAGTTCCGGGATGCAGCGCGCACCTGCGCGCCGGGCAGGCCGGTCGACGCCTTGGCGCGCTGGCCGAGGAACGAGCTGCGCATCATCGCTAGCTTCTTAGCTTTCTTGGCGGGCCTACTGAAGTGTCGGATGTCTCGACTAGATTTCCTCAGCGCACTCCCCAACCCTTTTCAGCGAGATAGGCCTTCAGCGTCGTGGCAGTGCCCCTCTACCACCTGTCCCCGGTTCACCATGTCCCTCTGCCATTCAAGGCGCCTGTGCCTGCAGCCGCTGGCGGCATCTGGCGGCAAGCCGCATGTCTCGAAAAGGGCTCGCGCCAAGGCGCGGTGAGATGCACTCCTGTACACTATGGATGCGCGGTGGCCATTTACGCGTCGCCATGTTGCCGAGAAAAGCTGGCTGGGAACGCAGGAAGCAGGCCGAGGCGTCGAACGGAACAGCTGACCGCCAGCAAGCAGTGCCGGCGCAGCCGCAGCCCGAGGAGCTGCCTGTGGCCTCCAGTAGCAGTAGCCAGCCCGAGGCCCAGCCAGTGCGCTGCCGGGCCGTCGCTTTCCCTGAAGCTGGACCTGCGGCACCAGCTCAGTACCAGGTTGTGTTACCTGCAGGAAGCCGCCGAGGAAGGCAAGAGCGCCGGGGTGCTGCAATACGTCATCTGGATTGCAGCCCTGCTGGGCGCCATAGGAGTGTTTTACGGTACCGTTCATTACCTGCCCCCGCAACTCCAGCTGGCCACATTGCTACCCCACCATCTGGCTCACCAGCCTTTGGCCTGGTGCAGGCGTGGTGTTCGCGGCCAGCGGCAGCATCGCAGAATTCTTGAGCACACGGATGACCTTTACGAGGAAGGACTTCATTCCCTATGAACAGCGCCGAATGTGGGCCCCTACGCCGCCACTCTCAGCAACAGTTTCGTGCTTTATCAAATAGCTTTTGGTCGGCTGCTTACACAGTGGTGTGTGTACCAGGATGGAGGCGGAGCTGGAGGCGCGGGAGCGAGAGGCGGCCGTCCAGACGGGGACAGAGCGCCAGTCGCTGGGGGACACGTCGCCGCAGATGCTATATGAGCTTTTGCCAAAAGGCGGAAAGTGAGACTGTATCAACGTGGCACCTGCTTTCTGCTTGACAGTGAGCAGGCACCACTGTCGGCTCTTGGCTTCATGTGGTCATGTGGGACGTCTGAGTTGCGAGGGTTTTGTGAGAGAGTGGTCAAAATTGAAGCGCTCGTCCTTGACCGAACGGTCGTTTTCGACTGAAGAAAGATGGAGGCCGGAGAAAGCATGCTCGACGACGTGTTCACGACGACCACTGTCGAGGTCGTGCGCAGCGTCGACGCGACGCGCCTCAAGGGCGTGCTCGATGTCTGCTTGGGAGCCGGCATCTCGGCTCGCGAAACCGCGGAGGGGCTGACGGCGCTGCGAGAAAGCTTTGAGAGGCTGCAGGAGAGCGTTAGCGCGCTGCGGAAGGCTCAGGTCCGGCAACCGCGAGCTGCCGAATGCTGCCCATCACCGTGAATACAATGGTGCCGTGGCTGGCAGCGTCCATGACTCGCGGGTTCGCGTGCAGGAGCTGACGCGCGAGCCCTTGGAGGCCCTTGGCCTGCAGCCTGAGCCGCAGCCGCCGTCGCCCGAGCTGGAGCAGCAGGTCGGCGAGCTGCGGCAGGAGCTCGCCGCGCTTGGCCTCCGGCAGGACCTGCAGGCGACTCTGCTGGCGCAGCTGCAGGCGCGTAGTCCTTTGCAAATTTGCACTTCAGTTGCAGCTGCTTCCCCGCGCGAGCAAGTCGAATCTCTTGCTGTGAGCAGTGATTTAGCTCGCACAACAACACGCGCAGGCCACGGGAGCCATGAGGGTGCCCAGCCTCAGGCGAACAGTGACAGCTGCCGGCGTTGCGGCTGGTGAGGCACAGGGCGAGTGGCCAGTGGCAGCTGCTGATGACATCGACGCCGAGCGCAGAGCGAGCGCTGCGTCGCTGAGCAAGCTGAGCACAGGCCTGCGCTCCATGTCTGCCAGTCCGGCACCGGGTGCGGATGAGTCCTTCTGCATTTGGGATGAAACCTTGGCGGGGCGTCTGTGTGCATTGTGAAGATCAACTTGCTCATGCCAGCAGGAGGTGGAGAAGCAGGTGCTCCCCAGGACCCTCCCTCGACAAGCAGCCGGCACGGCAGCCTCGGGCCTTCCGCCTTCCAGGAGGCGGAGCTCCCGGCGGCAGCGTTAGCGGCGTTCTCAGCAGCGGAGGGCGGCATGCTGCTGCTGCGCATGGAGGCGCTCGAGAAGCAGCTGGTGCGTCCAGGGTGTTTGCTTACAAGCCAGATATTACATTAGCCACTCCGTATGGGGCGTGTGATGGTGGAATGGCTGGCAGGGCGAGCTGCAAGGCCTGCAGGCCACGCAGCAGGCGGTCGAGGCGGAGGTACTACAGCTGCGCAGGGAGCAGCAGGCCAGTCTCCGCCGGCCGTTCAAATTGCCTGCCGTGCGCCTTACTGTCTCGAGAGAGGCGAGCTGTCTGTCTGAACGCAGGAGGCGCTGCAGGCGCTAGCCCGCAAGGCCAGCAGGAAGTCAGCTGCCGGGCCGCAGGTCAGTTGCCCCAAACGCCTACGCACCAGCCTGCCATTCCATTGCTTTGTTGCTGCTGCAGCCGCAACAGACGGTGATGCCGGCTCGCAGGAGCGGCCAGGCAGCCCGGGGCGGCCGCCGCGAGCCTCCACCGGTGACCTCAGCCCCGGCTCTGCGCGGTCGCGTGCCCGCAGGACGAGCTCCCTTCGCCCCCTCCAGCCAGCAGCAGCAGCAAGCCAGGCGCAGGAGAGCTTTGCTGCCGACCCGCAGCCACCAGAGAGGCTGGCCAGCCTGCACCCGATGCCAGAGGCAGCCGGCCAGGAGGCAGCGGAGCCGCTGCTGGCACAGCTGCTCAGCCGGGGCAGCTCCCGGGCAGAGCCGGCCGGGGCTGAGCAGGCACACTGGCTGGCCGGACACCTGGGCCTGCCCGCCGCTGCGGTCGACAGCCTGCCTGCTGTGCACGTCAGCCGAGCTGCTGGCTCAGGTGAGGAGCAGGCTCACATCCCCAAGCTGCGCAGTGCAGGCTTGGTGATGCTTTGCAAGGGATGACAGCGCATGTGCAGGCGTGCTGGGTCCCCAAGATTTTGGGCCGCTGGCTGCAGACCCCGAGGGCGCCGTCCTCGCGCCGGAGCAGCCGCCTCTAGCAGGCTCCGAGGTAGGCTGCGCTTGAGTGCCTTTTCTGACGGGAGCTGAGGCTGCCTGCTTCTGAGGGGCGCCTGTTCTGCGGCAGGCTGCGCAGGCCGCAGCGGCGGTGCAGCAGCTGCAGCTGGCGATGGCGGCCCTGAGCGTGCAGGAGACGGGTGCGCCAGCAGAGCGAGGCAGCCTGCTGCTCGGCGAGCCGCAGGGCCCGGCCCAACCGGCGCAGGAACCTGCAGCGCCAGGCCCCAAAAGCAGCAGCGCAGCCGCGCAAGAGGGTCAACTTACGTCGCAGCAGGAGCAGCAGAGCAGCGACAGTGCCGCCTCGGCGAGCAGCCCAGCGGCCCAGCCGGCCAGGGCGCCCAGCCCCGTGGCCGCGCACGCGCCGCGCGCCAGCCTGCCTCAGCACAGCCTCCCGGCAGGCCAGCAGCTGCCGGAGGGCGCGGCGCTCAACCAGGCGGTCCTGGAGGCGCTGCGGGCGCTGCAGCGCTCCGGCAGCCTGCAGCGGCTGGGCCTGGCGATCGCGCCAGCAGCCGCCGTCGCGCCGGCGGAGCCGACGGCGGTGCCGCAGGCCGCGCTGCTGGCAGCCCTGGCGGACCTGCACCGGCAGCTGAGGACCCTGCAGGCGCGTGTGGACGCCATGATCGCTGGCGGCGCGGCCGGGGGGTCAGCGGCAGGCATGCTGGCTCGGCGGCCCCTCCTCAGCCTCAGGTACGCTCTCCTTGACAAGAAGAAGGCTGACATGGCTGCATGGCCTGCTGTTTGTGCTTGCAAGGCCCTGACTGAGGGCACTGCGGCGGTGCAGCTGCATGGCATGCGACGCGCCGCTGGACGGCCTGGGGCGGCCGCCGCAGCTGGCCCTCGCCACGGCAGGCGCGGCGGCGGAGGCGTGGGGCCGCGCGGAGCCCAGCCTGGGCCCGCAGCTGCCCAAGGGCGGCTGGCGCGCCGTGCCGCAGCCGACCGGCCCTGGGGCTAGCTTGGGCTGACTCCGATTCTGCTGCTGCTGGGTTGCGGGAAGATGGGTTGCGGCAACTGCTGAGGCCGCTGCCTGTCAGGAGCGGTGCCCGGCAGAGCAGTTGCAGTGGTGGGTGTCAGCTGCCTCATTGTGGGGCTGTCCATCCTGGGACAAGCACCGCTGTTTTTTCCTGCAATGTGGCAGCAGTCATGGCGCTGAATGTGCCTGCTGCTTGTGGGCCATGCCCGGCTGTCTCCACGACTGCGCCTCCTCTCGATCCTTCTCGGTCCTTGCCGAGTGCATGTGGGAATGGGGGAAGACCAGGAGCATGAGGCTGCATGGTTAAGTTTGTTCCGGGGTGCGGACCAGCAAAACTTCTGTTGCTCGTTCAAGAAACCATGCAAACGTATGTATGAGTCACGCCTGGGACATATCAGTGCCTTGTGACCGCTCATTCTGCCACATGGCAACTGCAAGCAGTTCAGCTGAGCGCGTCTGCGCCCGTCCAGTCAATGCCGGCAGCCTCGAGCAGCGCCCTGCGCTCAGCGCTCAGCACGCCGCTGCGGGCCGCAATGCGCTGCACGCTGCACCTGCAGGTACTTCAGGCGGCAGCATGTGAAGGGCCGGAGTCGGCAGAGTCGACCAAGACATGCATGCAATGCAGGCTCGTGTGATGCCAGGTCACTGTTGTCGCCTCCGACAAGTGCGCAGGCTGGAGCCACGTGCCCGCTCAGCTGCTGGGCTAGCGCAACAGCCTCATGAAAAGTTGCGCAGGAGAATTCTGGAAGGAACGGGGCGCGCCAGTTGGTCAGCAGGAAGTCGTCTGCGGCCGGCAGCGCGGCGCTGTGGGCGGCGGTCGCCAGCTGCCGCTGCGACGCCTGGAACCGCTCGAACATGAAGCGCCACTCAGCCTCCTCTGCGTCCCAGCAGAAGCCGAGCGCCTGCAGCGCCTCGACCCTGCAGTGCGGCAGCACGCTGTTCAAGGAAAGGGCAGAGCAGGCGCATGGGACGACGCCACAAGGCTGCCCGCTGGTGCAACAGCCCGAAAGGCGCCAAGCAGGCACTCACACAGCTCCTCCCAGCCCCGGCAGGCATGGCGGCTGCCATTGCAAGGGCAGTGCCAGCACTGGCAGCTGACCTGTCTGGTGCAAGCGTGCCGCGTTTGAAGGCGGCGCGGTGCATGCGGGCGCCCTTTGCCAAGCCGGGCGGCTCGTCCGCTCTGTGGCCCACGTGGCAGTCCCCCCACTGCGCCCGATAGGCACTCAGCTGCGCCAGCCAGGCAGCCCACTGCTGCTCGTCGTCGCCGGAGAGGCCAAAGCTCCAAGCCTCCTGCAGCCGAGGCTGGCGCCTCGAGACCGGGGACAGTGCAGCTGACCATGCTTGCTGCGGCTAGTAGCTGGAGAGCCACTAGCCGCAGCAAAAACATGCCCCACAGAGCTGCGCAAGCACAGGCACATAGAAGTTTCTTGGGTGCTGCCGGCAGGAGCAGGACTCACGGGCGACTGCTGGGAGCCAAACTCCTGGAGCAGCAGCGCCGGCTGCGCCTCCACTACCTTGCCGATGTCCAGGCTCTGGGCACCTTCAGCCATCTGCGTCCCGAGCCCAGCTGCTGAGTGATCTGGGCAGGCATGCAAGGCAGGCCCACATGATGTCCTGCGGCCACTCCGCTTTGTGCAGCCCAAGCTGTTGGACATTGCTTGGCAGCTGTACGTTCATGCCAAACCCCGCAGCTAGACAAGCATTCTCGCGCGGCTCTGCCGCACACTAGCAGCCAGACTTGAGGCGCACCCGCATCGCCACAAGCTGGGAGGCGATATCTGGCAGCTCAGCTGTGAGGAGCCTGCGGTGGCAGTGCTGCTGTCAGCTGCGGCGGCTGTCAGCAAGGGAATGCTCTTCTAGGCATCCCACCAGCCGACAGAAGAGGCGTGCCTGGGCTCCCGAATCAGCATGTCTGCCACGCTGATGTCTGCGCGGCTGCCCAGCAGCGAGTGCAGCTCCAGCAAGCGGGCAGAGACCGCCTGAACCTGCTGGCGGCCGGTGGTTGCTTGCTGTGAGCGCCAGGCCTGCTAAGGCAGGAGGGCTGCTTGGATCGGCAGGAACAGATGCACCTGCGCAGCGGCGGTCGTGCTCCTGTCCAGCTGCCAGAAGGTGTTCACGCCGGGAAGCGGTTCTCCTGGGTCCCAAGCAGCCGCTGTGCTGCCTGTGACCGAGGGTCGCCCTGTAAACGGCACAACAGCGCAGACCTGGGCACATGCCTGAGTGCCAGGGCAGGGGGGTCTCGCACCTTCAGCAGCTGTATCCAGGCCGCACTTTACTAGCCTGGCAACGTGTGCTTCGTCCGAGACGCCGCGCGCCTGCAGCAGTAGAGTTTTTAAAGGTTGCTGGAACAGAAAAGGCATGCTCAGCATGGTTAGACGTTTCTTTGGCAAACCTCACCCGCCAGAAGCGCTCCAGAACTTCAGGCTGTGCCTCGCAAGTGCAACGCACGCGGCAAGGCCGCGATGTTCTGGCTTGCAATCGCCATGCGCTTGCGGCATGTGGCGGCTTCAACGTAAAAGGCATAACAAATTTGTGCCCTGTCGGGACAAGATACAGGGATAGGCGGCTTTGATGTGAAAAGCGCATCAAAAGTTTTCTTGGGAGCGGTAGCAGTCAACAAAAACAGGCAATCCTCGATGCGCTCAAGCGTCCGTTTCTGTTGCAAGTTGCAACCCTGATACACATGCTTTGAACAGCATTTCTCTCACACTGACGTTTGCGGACGACACTTCTCTCCCTTCTCTCTTGCGGACTTGGCCCCAAGTGTACATGCGATGCGGTCGCTGCGTGTCAACAACGCACGGCGATCAGCACAGCTGCTCAAAAGCTGGCTGATACGGCGATACAGCGCGGCAGCCAGCGCTGGGGAGCGCCTAGCAGAAGCCATCAAACCTCAGACAGCAGAACATCTCCAACAAAATGGCTTTACTATCGAAGACGGCGTGCTGGAACTCAACACCTGCCGCGCGCTGGTGGCTGAGATACAGGCGAGGCTCGCTTGAAGATCGCGGGTGAGGTCGCAGGGGCAACGCCAAGCAGTGCAGCGCTGACAGTTGCCGATAGCTGTCTGCTCCATCTCCAGGCTCTGAGGGACGCTGGGCTGATGACTCTCAACTGCATGTCCAGGCGCTGTGGGACGCTGGGCTGATGACTCTCGACTGCATGTCCAGGCGCTGCGGGACGCCGGGCTGATGACTCTCGACTGCATGTCCAGGCTCTGCGGGAAGCCGGGCTGATGACTCTCAACAGCACGCATCTGATTCGTGGCGGCGAGCGGCGGCTCTTGGAGAAGTCGAGCATCAACGAGGCCGACCTACTGCGAGAGGTATTCAGTTCGCCGGCAGCCCCCTAACCTTCAAGTTCCAGCTGTGTCCACATGCTGAACGCTGAGGCTGTGGCTCGCAGGAGGTCTTTGCCGCCGCGCCACTCTTTGCCCGCCTGCAGCGCGACACCGGCCTGCGCACGATGCTCAGCCTCTTCCTGCCCCAGCTGCGGCTGGACACGCAGGCGACCAAGCTGCAGTGGAACTCAGGCAAGAGCTGTCACTGAGGCAGGAAGCCTGGCATGTGTGTGTGACAGCCTGTTCTCTCACCGTCCCCGTCCAACAGGCGGCGGCGGCTGCTTCCCCGTGCACTTTGACAGCGACGAGGCCGTGGACGCGCGCCGGGTGACGGCCATAGCCTATCTGAACGAGGACTGGCGGCCGGAGCACGGCGGCGAGCTGCGGCTGTATCCGGGCCTCGGCCAGCCGGTCGACGTCGAGCCGCTGGCGGGCCGCCTGCTGCTCTTCTCCTCCTGCCGCATGCTGCACAGGTGCCGCCACTGACGTTCCTGCCCTGGTGCCCTGGCCGAGCTGCTTGTGGTTGCCCCGCTGCTGAATGCCCGCAGGGAGCGCTGGCACCCAGGCTCGTCCTACTATCCCCGGCCTTGTCAGCCTGTAGCAGTTTTTGTCTCGGGCAGTGCAGCTCCTGTGAGCGGGCGACGGCGTGGCTGCAGGGTGCTGCCGTCGCGCGCGGAGCGCTTCTGTTTCACCGTCTGGCTGTCAGACACACGGGGCCGCGGCGCCGCACCGACGCCGCTGCGGCAGGCGCTGCAGGCAGCCGCCGCAGCAGGCGCGCCTGCCCTCTCAGACGGCCAAACGGCCCAACCAACCAAGCTTCAACCTCCTGAGCAGTCTGGCGGCTGCAGGCGGCGGCAGCGGCCAGGCGCGGCTGCGCGCCGCCCTGCGCGAGCCCGAGCTGCGCAAGTGCCTGGTCAAGCTGGCACATGCGGAGGAGTGGGCGGCTTCCTTGGAGCAGAGCCATCCAGCCACGCCTGCCCGCGAGGCCGCCGTGGCGGGTCTGCAGGCGGAGCTGGCCTTCCTGCGAGAGGCGGTGGCGGCCGCCTTCCCTGGAACGGGCCCGCAGGAGTGGGCCGAGGCGGATGCCGCACAGCCGACCGCCTGGTTCTGATCCCGGAAGAGTCCCTCTAGCAGGCTTGTGCCCTGCCGCTGTGCCTTGCGACATGCCTGGAGCGCCAGTACTGTGCCATGACTGGGCTACTGGTTCTGGCGCGGCAAAGGGGCCGAGCCGCTCGTCCCAAGCAGGACAAGGGCCAGCCAAAACCGCGTCACTATGAGCACGCGAGCACGCAGAATCGCTCGAGCAGGCCCTCTCAGAACGCGCCCACTGTAGCATCACTCTCTGCCACTCACGCTCACTCTCTCACGCTCTGTGCCTGCCACGCTCGGGCGCTCACAGCACTGTGAGCTGCGAGTCGGGGTAGCCCGCCTGCCCCTTGTGCGCCTCATACAGCTCTCGCATCGCGGCAATGAAGGCGTCCAGGTGCCGCTGCACCTGCTCCTCGCTCGGCTCCGGCACCCGCGGCAGCGGCTGCGGCCGGCCTATCGCCATGTACACCTTCACTCTGTAGAGCAGGCGATGGATCAGGTCAGCCTGGCAATGCAATTCATACGCTGGAGAGAGGCCGGACGCGGCAAGGCAGGCTCTGGGACTGCCAGACTGAACAGCAGGGGCCTGTATGCCAGCAGGAGGCGGTGCCTGGCTTTGAGAGGAGGGGTCCTCACTTGTACGGCAGCGGCGTGCCGGCCCAGCCCCAGATGAGCATGGGGCAGAAGAGGATGGCCCGGACCAGCCTGTCGACGAGCCACTTGGGCGCGAGCGGCGGGCCGAGCCGCACAAAGCGGTACGTGCCCGACTGGCCGAAGCAGAAGACGGGGACCAGCGAGGCGCCTGCGAGCGGAGGCAGGCCGGCGGGGCTCAGCCCGGGAGCGCGCGTGTGGATAGCTCGGCCTGGGAAGGGCACGTGTCTGCGAGTGCAGCCTGCTGGCTGCATGCCCATGCTGGGCTGGCTGGGCGCATGAGGCAGGCTTCCGGCCTGCCAGCAAGACCGCCCGCAGGAAAGCGGCACGCACTGGGGATCACCCCCTCCTGAATCCCACCAACTGAGCAATCCAGACCGGCAGCTCACTGGCAGTCTCTGCTGGGCAAAGAGGGGAACGCGCCGTGCTGCAGTGCGATGCGGACGAAGCCTTTTCGCCGCCGCAGGTAGACGACGTCTCGTCCAGGGCCCATCTCCGCGCACTCGGCCACGCCGCCGGGCACGACCGCCACCGAGCCGCCGGCGCCCAGCAGCGCGTGCATGGTGCGGCGGGAGGCCGGGCGGCCGCCCAGCCAGAAGAAGAGGTGGCGGATCGCAGGGCACCAGTCGACCTGTGGCGGCCGCGGCAGGCGGCCTTCAGCGGAGGCATGGGTCGCTCGGGGGGTGGATGCGCGCGTGCGAACGTGCTGTGGGAGCACGCGTGATGCTGGCTCCTCCTGGCTGCTCCCTGATGGACGACTCCCATCTGCATCTGGGCTGCTTGTTGCAGAGCCTGTCGCTGCTCAGCTGCGAGGGAGGGCTCGCCATGGAGGTGGCGAGCGTGTTGACGCGTCCGACGTTGGCGGGCCGCGTCGCAAAGGGGCTGAAGACGAGGGGCAGCGCAAAGGGCAGCACCGAGTGCGGCTCGTAGCCTGCCGTCCGCCGTTCACTCCTGTCAGAGCGCACTCCCGCGACCTGCTGAGACGACTGGGGGAGGGCAGCGAGGCCCACCAATGACGTACGACTTGTCCGGCCGGAAGGCGGCCTCATCTTCATAGACTACCTCGAAGTCGCTCCAGGCAGTGAACGCCTCGCAGGACAGCCGCAGCAGCCGTGCCGCCCAGGGCGGCGGCGGGTCGCTGAGCGGCAGGAACAGCAGAAGCACCTGCGGGCCCGGCGCAGCATGTCAAAGGCTGCAGCTCGTTGAGGGGCTGACGTTGGTAGCTGAAGAGCAGGAGCACGCCAAGAACGCTAGGTAGGCGAGGGCCAGCGGGTGTGGCAGGAAAATTAGCGATAGCGGCACCGTGAAGGCCAGCCACATGAAAATGGCAACATACTGAGCCATTGCCAGTCGGGCCGCGACTGCCATGGCGAGCCCCATCGCATGCCCGGTAGTTTCGGCGATCCAGTGACAGACGAGGTCCGCTTTCTGATTGTGCGTGCGCCTTTACTGGTACGCTGCTCTGCGAGGTGGCCTGGAAAAAACTCCGGAACATGCAACGCCGTTCGGGCGCAGAATTTCAGAGTGAATTGCGCGCCTGGCCGGCGCGGAAGCAGGCAGCATGATGCTTCACGCGCCGCCATGCGGGAAGCTTGTCACGGGCAGGCCGACCTTGCCTGCCACTACGCATCCCAAGCGGCACATGCGCCTGCGCGCTTCCGCACAGGCGTCCGACCTCGCGACATCGGCAGTGAGGCCTTCGCCTCTCCATGTATCGGGCCAGGTCGCTCCTTTCGCACTGGCTTGCACTCGAAAACCGTTCCGGAACATCGATCCCACAGGACAGCAGCATCCTCTCGAGGCCGCTGGAGGAGCTGGAGGAGGGAAGAAAGTTTTCGAGGCCGCTGGAGGAGCTGGTTAAGGAGGCGGGTTGCGTGCGTGACGAGGGGCATCAGGTCATCACATTCTCCCCCAAGGTGCGCCTCCTATAGCCCCTCGCCCCCAAAAAAGTACTCCTGCGCTTGCCAACTCCTCTCGGCGGTGAGCAGGTCTTCCTGCCGCTCACACGGCTGTGCCGCGACGCGTGCGGCTACTGCACCTTTGCACAGCCGCCGGTGCCCGGCCGGCGGGCCTACATGACGCTGGACGAGGTGCTGGCGGTCGCGTCTGCGGGCGCGGAGCTCGGGTGCGCGGAGGCGCTCTTCACGCTGGGTGGGCTCCTGTTGTACCCCCTGTGCCTTCACAACGCCAGTACTGGGCATGCGCAAGCACGCCTACACACCTTCTGAGACCCCCCCTGCCGGCTGCAGGCGACAAGCCGGAGCTGCTGTACCCGGAGGCGCAGGCGGAGCTGCACTCGATGGGGTACGAGAGCACGCTGGAGTACACGGCGGCCGCCTGCCGCGTGGTGCTGGCCGAGACGGGGCTGCTGCCGCATGTCAACGCCGGCGTCCTGAGCCTGGCCCAGCTGCAGGCGCTGCGGCGGGTCAGCGGCAGCCAGGGCCTCATGCTCGAGTCCGCCTCGGAGCGCCTGCTGCAGCCGGGCGGGCCGCACCACGGCTGCCCCGACAAGGCACTCTCACCCCCCATGCTCTCCTCTGCTGCTTGCCTGCTTGCTTGCTTGCTTGCTTTGTCAGCTGCATGACCAAGCCTCCGGTCCGCGATGCTGACTCAGCGGCCCGGGCAGGGCAGGCGGCTGGGGCTGCCTTGCCCAGCACTCCCGAGTGTCAGTGCAGCCCCACAGCCGCGAGCTCACTGCCACGGCGGCGCCCCCCCTGTAGGAGCCGGCCGTGCGGCTGGCCACCATCCGGGCGGCCGGCGAGGCGCAGGTGCCCTTCACCAGCGGCCTGCTGGTGGGCATTGGAGAGACGCGGCCGGAGCGACTGCAGGCGCTGCTGGCGCTGCGGGCGCTGCACGAGGAGCACGGCCACATCCAGGCGCGCCCCCGGCCGCCGTGAACCCAAAAAAAAACCCCCCAAAAAACCCTACAGCGTGGTCGCTGTAGGATTTTTTTGTCAGGGTCTGAGCCAGGTTTTGGATTTTCTGGCGATAAGCACCTGGCATATGCATTCTGCTGTTGTGTGGAGAGTCGCAACGCCTGCGGCTGCTGCAAGCCTCCCAACAGCACCCCCCCCTTCTTTTCAGGGGGGGCTGAGCAGCGTTCCCGGCGCTTCTACAGGAGCTGATCATCCAGAACTTTCAGCCCAAGAAGGGCACGGCCATGGCCGCCTGCCCGCCGCCGCCGCTCGAGGAGCTGCTGTGGACGGTCGCGGCCGCGCGGCTGCTGTTCGGGCCGGGCATGGCCATCCAGGCGCCGCCCAACCTGAGCCCAGGCGAGGCCGCCCGCCAGCCCGCTGGGCCAGGACGCAGCCGCAGCGGCGTTGCGCCGAGTTTTGTCATTGAAAATGCTTTTCTTCACTAAATGATTTGGCACGGCGAAGAGGCGGTTGCTGTGGGATTCAGACTGCAGCCTGAGAGCCAGCAGACGCGCGGTGAGAGGAGGCGGCGGCCAGCCCAGGCCCGCCGGCAGCAGCAGGGGCTAGTGGCGGCGGCAGCTGAGCTGTCCCGGGGCCTCGCAGGCGTGCCGGAGGCTGCTTGGACCGCGCTGCTGGCCGCCGGCGTCAGCTGCTGGGGCGGGATATCGCCACTTACACCAGATTGGGTCAACCCTGAGAAGCCGTGGCCGCACCTGGAGGCCCTCGCGCGAGTCACGGCGGCCACTGGGAAGGCGCTCGTGCCGAGGCGACCCCCCCTCTCCCCCCCCTTCACATGCACGCACGCAGAAATGGCGAGACATTGCAGGCCCCCCTTCCTGCCGGGGGGTCCTTGTTGGGGCGTGTGGGCAGCCGGGTGCTCGGTGGCTCCCCTGCGCTGGCTTCTCGGCGGCTCTGCCCTTCACGCATGCAGCTCGCTGCCAGGCCACTGTCTCCCAACAGGGCCGTGCCAAGCAGCCAGTCGGCTGCTCGCCAGCTCCCGCACACCCTGCCATCCGAAAACGCGCCCCTTTTGCCACACCCAGAGCGCCTCGAGCCAGCCCTTTCATCCCTGGAGGAACGCACACACACACACTCAGTTGCGCCCAACCGCAGGCTGACGCTGCACCCGCGGTACGCCCAGCAGCCGGCGCGCTGGCTGGACGGCGCCGGCGGGCGCGCGAGCGTGGCGGCGGCGGCGCTGCGGCTGGCGGACGCTCACGGCTGCCTGCGGGGCAGCGCCTGGGCGGCCGGGCGGCCGGACAGCGGCACCGACGACGGCAGCACGGAGCGTCTCTCAGCCGCGCCGGCAGCTGCTCCATCCGCTGCCCCAGCAGGTGCGCAGCGCGGCGGGCCCCGTGCGCTCTGCACCTAGCAGACAGGTGCTGCCAGGTCCCTTTGCCAGCCTGCTCCGCGTTGCATACGCCTGCTGGCTAGGCCTGTTGGCTGCCCGCCAGAGCTAGCGCAAGCTTGCCCTGGGCCGCGCCCGCCGCAGCCAACTGATGGGCCGTGTGCGTGGCCTGGCAGGCGCCGCCGCGGGCGCCAAGCCGAGCACGCCGCTGCCGCGCCGCAAGGCCGGGGCGCGCGCCTGGGCGGTCGCGGTGCGCCCGGACGGCCTGCTGCAGGGCTGCGAGGGCCCGGCGGCCAGCCCGGCGGTGGCGGCGCTGTTGGGGCGGGTGCTGGAGGCGGGGCACCACCTGAGTGAGGACGAGATCACGGACCTCTTCTCCGCGCGGGGCGCCGATTTCGACGCCGTCTGCTCCGCTGCCGGTGGGGCTCCTGCACTCCGCTGTAGCCGTGCTCACATGGCGGCTCAGCTTGGGCGGCCAGTGCGCCTGCTGGGGGCGGTGGCAGAGGCGCTCGGGAAACTTGCCAGGCTGTCGTATTCAGAGGCGATCCAGGTCATTTCTAGGAGACATTCGGGGTCAACTTTGTCAGTGATCTGAAATTGACAATCTCCTCAACCCCCGGTTTGGCCTGGTGGGGCAGCCCCATACTCGGAGGCCACTCGAATTGGGGTTCCCCGCCCGCAGACGAGCTGCGGCGGCGGATCAAAGGCGATGTGGTCACTTACGGCGTCGTCCGCAACATCAACTACACGAGTGCGCTGCCTGCCTGCCCGCCAGCCAGCCTGGCATTCCTCCGCGCCGCTCCAGCAGCCCTGCATGAGCTCGCAGGCTCCGCAGACAAAGTCTGGACATCAGATGCGAAATATGTGGGCCGCGCAGCGCACGACTCCAGCGGCCTGCTGCCTGAGAGCCTTGGTCAGCTGACGAGCTGTGTGGCTCGTTCGGACGCCCGTGCCCCGCCCCCTGGGGCTGCCTGCCTCGGCTGGCTTGGCTGAAGCCCGGCGGCCCCGCAGACGTGTGCACCTTTGGCTGCGGCTTCTGCGCCTTCAGCAAGGGCCGGTCAGCCGAGGCGCTGCGCGGCGCGCCCTACCTGCTGCCGCTGGAGGAGGTGGGGCGCCGCGTGGCGGAGGCGTGGGAGCGCGGCGCCAGCGAGGTGTGCATGCAGGGCGGCATCCACCCCGACTTCACAGGCGCGCGCCCCTCCCTTTCCCCCTGCGCAGAGAGCAGATGTTCTGAAGCGGGGGGCAGGAGGGATGCTCCGTTGTTGCCGGACTGGACAGTCCGCACATGGCATGGAGTGCCGCTGCCGACAATGCAGCGGTCAGGAGCTAGCAATGGGTTTCTAGTAATGCAGGCAGCAGTGCAGAGGAGTTGCAGCCGCCCTTTCGCGCCTTTGCCTCTGCAGAGAGCAGCCGGCAGCAGCAGGAGCTGCTGCGCGCCACGCGCTGCCCCCCGACGATGTAGCAGCGTCTGCCGGCCCATAAGCTGCCCGTCGCCGCTGCTCCGCAGGCGACACGTACCTCGCGCTGCTGGCGGCGGCCAAGGCGGCGGCGCCGGGCATGCACGTGCACGCGTTCAGCCCGCTGGAGGTGGCGCAGGGCGCGGCCGCCTCGGGGCGCAGCCTGGCCGGCTTCCTGACCGAGCTCAAACAGGCCGGGCTGGGCAGCCTGCCGGGCACCGCGGCCGAAGTGCTGGACGACGGCGTGCGGGCGGAGCTGTGCCCGGACAAGCTGTCGACCGCCGAGTGGCTGCAGGCGCGCCCCTCCTCCCCCCCTTTTGCCCTCAGCGCCCTGCCGAGCTGAGAGCGGGCTGCGCTGAGGCTGCAGCAGGCGGCGAGCAGTCATGGCCGGCTGCTCGCTGAGTCCAAGGGGTTCGGGCATCCGAAAGCCCTGCTGCTTCAGCTTGTAAGGTTTCTGGCATTTTAGACAGGTGCTGGAAAGCCACACAGCTGGCGCCAGACAGCTCCCCCGGGGTCGCAAACTTGCCGCGCGGCTGTGGCTCCGAGCCTCTCCCCACTGCTGTTTAGGGTTTAGAGTTTAGGGCAACCCTCAACCCTACCCCACTGCTGCCAGAGGCAGCCGGGCGCCGGGCAGCATGCCTGGGCGCCCCAGGAGCCCACAGCCGTCCTGAGGGTGGCGGCGCGGCAGGGGCTGCCGGCTGAGCCTGGAGCCGGCCGCAGGTGGTGGAGGCGGCGCACCGCGTCGGCCTGCAGACATCCTCCACCATAATGTTCGGCCACTGCGACTCCCCCAGGCGTGGCCGCCCCTCCCCCCTCATGCCGGCTCGGCTGCAGCCAGGCCGCCCTGCGGCAGCAGGGGCAGGGTGGGGTCTGCTGGCCGCGGCTGCGCTTGGAAAGCGGGGCTGCCGCGCCGTTTGCAGGGCGTGGGCGCGCCACCTGGTGGCGCTGCGGAGCCTGCAGGCGCGCACCGGCGGCATCACCGAGTTCGTGGGGCTGCCCTTTGTCAGCCAGGAGGCGCCCATCTTCCTCAAGGGCGCGCCCCTCCCCCAGCTCTAGCTGCGGCGAGCGGCTCTGCCTGCGGCCGCCCATCAGAGTCCTGCTGCCGCTGCCGCAGGCAAGGCGCGGCCGGGGCCGACGCTGCGCGAGTGCTACCTGATGCACGCGATCGGGCGGCTGGCGCTGACCGGCTTCATCGACAACATCCAGGCCTCCTGGCGCGCTCCCCCACCAGCCTGGCGCTGTTGCGGGCGCCTTGCCAGGCCGGCCCCGTCCGCTCTGATCCTGCTGCCGCCTGGCTGTCGCTCAGGGTGAAGATGGGCCCCGAACGGGCCGCCAGCTTGATGGCCTGCGGCTGCAACGACATGGGTACGCCCTCCCCCTCCTCAATCCCTGCGCGCCGGCGGCATGCCCGCTCAGCCTGACAGCGCCCCGCCCGCAGGGGGCACGTTGATGAACGAGTCCATCACGCGCGCGGCCGGCGCGGCTCACGGCCAGGAGCTGCCGCCGGAGCGCATGGAGGCGCTCATCAGGGCGGCGGGCCGGGTGCCGCGGCAGCGGACGACGGTGTATGGGACGCCGCTAAAGAGCCAGACGGCGCGCAGCTTCGGGGCGCCGCCGCTGGCGCCGCTGGACATGCAGCGCTTTCAGCTGAGCCGCTCAGTGCCGTGACGGGGGGGGCGGCGGCGGTGGCGGTGGGCCCCAGCGCCCAGCAGGTGTAGACAGCTAGGGTTCCTGCCTCGATCTTTGCCGCAATCCCTGCTTGACGCTCACAACTCTTCTTTCCTTGTACCATTAGGACAGCGTGCCCCTTGTAATTGTAAAGCGGTTTGCCAGTGACCGGCGTGCCTGATGTCGGCATCTTGATTGCTGCATTAAGATCCCCTTAAATTATGGCGACGCAAGGGCCAGGCGCTGTCTTTGATGGCAGCACGCGCCGAATCAGCCCGACCATCAAACAACAGCGCCGCTGCGCGCGCGCGGGGCAGATTTCCGACACCAAGGGCCCGGTAAAACGTAGCCCAGGACACTGCGCGGGAGCCGGCAGCAGTAGCGCAGGCTGGATGACGGCCCAGCCGGAGCAGGACCATTTGTTTCGCTTATGTCAGGACTGCAAGTCGAGGTTTGCCGCCGAAGCCGCCGAGCTCGACCTCCTGGGTGGCGACGGCGACGTCGAGCTAGCGTACGCTATCCACCAAGAATCACATCCTTTGCTCTCGTGGCGGAAACATAAACACACTAAAATAAGATGATGGGCATACATGCCCCACCCGTGGCATGCACTCGACTCACTCTCTGTTGCCATCGCAGGGTATCGCTGGCGGATTACATCGCCGAGGCGAGCGAGCAGTTTGCCATAGATGGCTGCGTCGACATACAGCCTGGGCGTGGCGGCCAGCCGGTCGTTTACCTCAGCCACCCGGCCGGCCACAGCGCAGAGGTCTGCCTGCACGGAGGAGTCGTCACGTCTCTGAAGCGGGCTTCCGGTGAAGAGGTCCTGGCAGCGTCCGGGCGGCAGCCTGGGGCCGCGCCGGCGAGGTCCGGCTGCTCACCAGGTCTCGTGTTTGGCATCATGTGAGAGGCTGTCAGGTGTCGAGCTCACAGCACACCCCTGGTGTGGGCTGCAGGGCCGGCGGCGTGCGGCCGATCTTCCCTGTTCTTGGCCGCGCCACCCCCGCGGCCCTGGCCGACAGCTGGCTGGCCCGCCCGCCCTTCGACGGCTTCCTAGCCTGCCAGCACTGGTCAGTGGTTGGGACTGAGGCGGCGGGGGACCCCACGCGACCGCGGCTGACAGTGGTGCTGACGGCGGAGGCGGACGCCTTGACGCTGCAGGCGTGGCCGCACGCATACGCCGCCACCCTCACCGTGCGCTCCTAAACCACCGACCCGGCTCGTCTTGCTGCCGTGCGCCCACGGCCTGCACCGGCACAGGGCTGTCCGTGTGGCGTGGCAACAACGCACTGCATCTTCTGTTGCTCAGAACGCATGCAGTGCGAGAGACGCCCAGCCCCTTCCCCCCGCTCTGCAGGTGCAGCTGAGCGAGGCGGCGGGGGCGAAAGGCGGGCGGCCGCTGTCCGCGTCGCCGCCGCCGCTGGAGCTGCGCTGCCGCCTGCGCATCGAGAACACCGGTGCGCCCCTTTGCTCCCTGCTGCTGACTCGTTTCTGTCGGCCGAGCTGGAGCCAGCCTGGCTGCTGCGCAACTCGGCGCAGGCGGCCGCCCGCTGGCGTTCGCGGCGGGCCTGCAGGCGAGCCTGGCGCTGCCCAACCCTGGCCGCGCGCAGCTGTACAACCTGCCCTGGGGCGGCCTCATGCTGGAGCGCGCCTCCCAGGCGGGCGCTGTCTGCCTCGCAGACTCGCTGGACGCCCGCCTGCCGCTGGCCGGCAAGCGCCCCCCCCCCCCCCCCCCCCCCCCCCCCCCCCGCCGCCCCACCCCCCCCCCCCCCCCCCCCGCCCCCC
>BHFV01000199.1:0-39754 GCA_003568905.1 Trebouxiophyceae sp. KSI-1
CCCCCCCCCGCCCCCCCGGCCCCTCTCTTCACCCTTCCACACACCGAGGGGCAGCGGCAGCAGGAGGCTGCCGGTGGTGCCGCAAAGCGCTCGAGCGCTGCTCGAGAGCCTGCCGGCCCGCCCGCATCCAGCTGAGCTAAGAAAGTAATTCATTATTCAATTCAGCAAGTTCATCTCTAGGAAATTTGTACGCCAAAGAAATTGAAAATACCAAAACCCAAAACCTTGACATACAAATAGTTATTTTTTTGTAGAGTGAGTAATTTCCATGTAACGAAGACACGTCAACTGATGTCACAACAAAAGCTCTGCTCGAGTGCTTGCCGCCGCGCCCGCCGCAGGCGCAGTAACCCTCAACCCTTAACCCTAAATTTTGTAGAGTGAGTAATTCCATGTAACGAAGACACGTCAACCGATGTCACGACAAAAGCTCTGCTCGAGTGCTTGCCGTAGCAAAGTGTTCAAAAAAGATGTGATCACAAATTAACTTATCTGTTGGAAACAAAACAGTTTATTTATTAGATCCACTTTGTTAGGATACATTTTTTGCAAAATAGAATTTAATACAATTTAATACGCCCGCCCGCAGGCGCAGCCGCTGGAGGCGGACGACCCGACGAGCAGCTACATGCTGCAGGCGGGCGCGAGGCTGTGCAAGTGCCTGGGGGAGGACTTCATCCCGTACCTGGGAGTGGTCATGCCGCCGCTGCTGGCCGCCGCGCAGCTCAAACCCGACGTCAACATCGCCGACAACGACTCTGACGGCGACGAGGAGGACGACGACGAGGCGCGCGATCCCGCTCCAGGGTTTCTTTAGGGTTTTTGCAGGGGTTTTAGGGTTTTGTAGGGGTTTTTTCCTCGTGAAGCGGAGGCCGGACGTTTCACGGCGGAGCTTCGTCGGCGGAGGGGTCTGCGTGTCTGACCTAGGGTTTCTGGAGGGTATCGTAGACAGGCTGTCCGGCCACTGCAGAGCAGCACGCCGGGCGCGGCACCCTGAGGAAAGAGCCGATCCGGAAGCTCTTCCGGCGAGACGTGAGGCAGTTTTCCCGGCCGTTACCCTAAACTCTAACCCTAACGCACACCCTGAAACCCTAACGCAGGTCGAGACGATCTACATGGGCGACCGCAAGGTGTCGATCCGGACAACCGTGCTGGAAGAGAAGGCTACCGCCTGCAACATGCTGTGCTGCTACGTGGACGAGCTCAAGGCCGGCTTCTTCCCCTACGTTGCTGAGGTGCTCGCCCCCTCCTCACAGGCTGCTGTCACCGTTAGGAACGGCGGGTAGGTTTCAGCGGATCAAGAGGAAAGGTTGCGGCTCAGTTGGATGCAGCTCGGGGCCGGCTGCTGGGCTCGGCAGCCACGCTGCGCCCCTTGCGCTCTGCCGGCCGCGGCTGCCAGCCTGAAGTCTCGCTGGCGCCGGCGCTGTTGCTGCTTTAGGCTTGCAGCGCTGCACACTGCGGCAGAAGCGGCATTTCAAAGCGGCGTTTCAGATTGGCGTTCGGAGACTGTGGGGAGCGAAAGGGGCCATGTCAGCGACAGCAGCCAGCCGCCGCGGCGCCACGCAGCGAGAGCCACACGACCCGAACGCCTCGTAACTCCCACATGCTTTGCAACTCCCGCACGCCACATAACTCCCGCCCGCAGGTGCTCAACATCATGGTCCCGCTGCTGCGATTCTACTTCCACGAGGAGGTGCGCCAGGCGGCGGTCCAGTCGCTGCCGGAGCTGCTGCGCAGCGCGCACCTGGCGGCCGAAGCGGGCGTGCCCGGCGCCTCGCCGGCCGCCGTCAAGCAGATGCTCGACTTCTTCTGGCCGCAGCTGATGGAAGCGATGTCCAAGGTGCGGAGCGCGAACCCTGAAAAGGGTTTCCTAGGGCCGACAGCCTGGCTGCCCTGCTCGGGCGGTCCGCCCGGCGCCGTTCACTCTCGGGTCTCTCGCATCTTAACGCCGCCGCCGCTTCTTAGGGTTTAGGGTTGGGTCAGGGTATATTCAACCCTAAACCGCGACCGGAGCCGCGCCACGACCGCCCGGCTACGAGCATTCTGGTGGTGCTGCGTACCCGTGCTGCACGCGCATATCGGCGCCCCTGAACCCTAAACCCTAAACCCCTAAACCCTGAAGAGGGTTTGAGACCCTAGAAACCCTAACTCCTTTCCGTCGCCGCAGGAGCCGGACACGGAGGTGCTGGGCAGCATGCTGGAGGCCGTCGAGGAGATCGTCGACGTCGCGGCCCCAGACCTGCTGCCGCCGCTCCAGCTCGCGCCCGCCTTTGAGCGCTTCCGCACCGTCCTGGAGGGCTCCGAGCGGCGCCGTGCCGAGCGGCTGCTGAGGCGGGCGGCGGAGGACTTTGATGAGGACGAGGCGGAAGCGCTCGAGGTGAGCGCGGCCCCCGGGGCAGCCCGGCGCGGTGGCGGAAATTCGAATTCGAATTCGAAATTCGATTTGAAAAATCGAATTCTGCGATTGGAGATCCGGGGCAGCCCGGCGTGGTGTCAAAAGTTCGAATTCGAATTCTAAATCGATTTGAAAATTCGAATTATGCGATTGGAGATCGGGTGCAGCGCCTGTCCTGCTGGGCGATGAATGAGTAATGAGCGAACGAACTTCTTCCCTCCCCCGTTGCGGTCGGGGAGAAGGGAGGCGGAACCGGTGTGCCGAAAGAAAAAAAGAATCGCCCGCCAGCATGCCTGCCTGTGTGCAGCACCGCCGCCTCTGCAAGGCCCCCCGGCATGCGTTGGCCAGCGGCGCAGCCATCCCCTTTCCAGGCCAGCTGCCAGCCTGGAGCTCGACAGCCTGTCCGCCTGCTGCCAGCCTGGAGCTCGACAGCCTGTCCGCCTGCTGCCAGCCTGGAGCTCGACAGCCTGTCTGCGCGTGCTGCCAGGACACGACGGCTGCGCCGCCCGACAGCCTGTTTTGACCGGCTGCCGCCACGCCATGACAGGAGGAGAACGAGGAGGAGGAGGACCTGCTGGACCACCTGTCCGGTGCCCTGACCGCGATCCTGCGCGAGTACGGCGACGCCGCGATGCCGCTGCTCGACGGCCTGATGCCGCAGATCGGGCAGCTGCTGGATCCCGCGCGCTCGCCGGCCGAACGCCGCATCGGCGTCTGCATCATCGACGACCTGCTCGAACACACCGCCGCCGGTGCGCGCGCGCCGCCGCCCGAAGCTAGGGTTCCGATAGGGTTTTCGCGAATCCGCGCGCGTGGAGGCTCGCGCGATGCGCCGCGGGTCGCGGGGCCGCCGCTAGGGTTCGCGCAGGGTTTCTGCCGCGTTTTCCAGCACCGCGCGCGTCGACGCTGCCTGGTTCGCTCGGCCTCCGTCCCAGCTCCCGCGCTCTCGCCGGGCCGCCGACCCTAAACCCTGATGGCGAGCCGCGCCTCACGCGCGCCCGCGCCTGCTCGCGCCCGCAGGCAGCGCCAAGTACATGGTGCAGGTGCTGCCGGTGCTGCTCGAGTGCGCCAAGCACCGGGATCCCGCGCTGCGGCAGTGCGCCGTCTTTGGCCTGGGCACGCTCGCGCAGCACCGCCCGGACGGCTTCCGGCAGGTCGCGGCCACGGCCATCCAGACGCTGCTGGCGGTCATCGCGGCCCCCGACGCCAGGCGCGGCCCCAACGACGGCCCGGGAACCTCCTGGCGTGCCCGGCCGCAATCTCGCTCACACGTCTCAGAAACGTGTGGTGTGCGGCTCGACTTTGTCACTTCAGCGGCATGCTTGCCCTGCCGGCGCACATTCTTGGAAGGGGGGGGGGGGGCTGTCGAGCTGTCAGGCAAGTCACAGGGCTCTCAAGCGCAGCACCAGAAGCAGCAGCCTTGCTCGCCCCAGGCAGGCGCCCGAACCGGCCGCTAAAGCCCTAAATCCTGAACCCTAGCTCACGTCGACCACGGCAGCCTCCCGGCCGCCCCACCGTGTCCAGGCTTCGTCACTCGCTCGAAATCAGGGTTTTTCAACCCTCGTAAACCCTGGCGCGGCAGGAGCGAGGACAACCTGGCGGCCACGGAGAACGCGGTCTCGGCGCTCGGCAAGGTGCTGGCCTTCCAGGGCGGCCTGGTGGATGCGGCGCAGGCGGCCGCGCTGGGCGAGACCTGGCTGCACGCGCTGCCGGTGGTCGAAGATACGGCCGAAGCGCACTGCGTGCACGCGCAGCTGCTGCGCTTCCTGGAGGCCTCCGACCCGAGGTGCGCGCTTCCAGGTTGTTGTTGTTTTTTAAAAACTGGGGTTTTCAAGGTTTTTTGGCTTGAGAAACGACGTGTCAGGGTGCTCGCGGAGGAAAGATCGTTCGTTGCCTGCACTGTGGCAAGCCAAAGGGCGCTCAGATTCTTGGGGAGGGGGAGACGCTGCTTGCCGCCGCCCGGTCTCGCTTCAAGCGCTGCAGCAAAAGCTTTTCGGGGTACTGTAGGGTTTTGCGCCTATTGAAACTTTGAAAGGCAGCTCCGTGTTGCAGCCCGGGAGCGCAGCTCGCTCTGGTGGTAGGTGCCAGGGTGGTCGAGGGGGATTCTAAAGTGCGCATGTGCGCTCGGCCGCAGGATCCTGGGAGAGAACAACAAGAACCTCGGGCGGATAGTGCAGATCGTGGGGCTGGTGCTGTCACGGGGGCCGCTGCTGGTGGATGCCGAGACAGCGGTCAAGATGACGACGCTGCTGAAGCAGATGCAGGCCAGCCTGCCGCCGCAGGTGGCGCTCTCAGGCCCCCCCTGCGCATGCTGGACACGTATGGCCTGCTGGCTGTGCGCCAGCGGCTGCCCAGTGAGGCGTGCGTGCGGCTGCATGAGGCTGATTCGGTGGCTGGTCGGGGTGCAGGTGATGCAGGAGCTGCTGGCGCAGCTCAAACCGAAGGAGGCGGCGTACCTGCAGAAGTTGCTGTCGGGTCAGGTCGCGCCGTGAGCGAGTCCGTCGAGGCGCCTGTTTATCTGAGCATTTCTTTTGGGCTTTTTTGTGTTTTGATGCAGCATAAAAACCTTGACACTCGTTCCGGCACTTTAACACAGCAACCGAAGAGCAGCAACCGAAGAGCAGCCATCCGCACCTCGCGCTGCAGCCAGCAGACCGCGCATCTGCACCGGGCATCTGCGGGCCGAGAGACGACCCTCTCAGCACCCCCCGCGCAGCCATGAGTGAGAATTCCTATATGCAGTCACCCTCTTTGAAGTGAAAGTCAGCCCATGCAGCCCTTTTGCTGTGCCTCGCGCGGCTCGCGAGCGGGCTGATGCGATCCCGCATGCAACGCCTCGTTGGGTTCGAAACGTGCCTCGCACGGTCTGGGCGCCGCATAATGCCCTGTTCACTGCTACATTGTGCCCATACGACTGCCTCGAGCGCGTGCCGCCCGCAGGGCGCGCTCGGAGCGCGGCCGTCGCGGCGGAAGCGCGCCTCAGCGAGCTGGCGGCGAGCGACGCGCCCGACGACGCGCCGTCCGAGCCGGACAGCCCGCGCAGCGACGGACCCAGGCGCGCGACGGCTGGCAGCAAGCGGTGCGGCGCGCACCTGCCCTCCTGGCCCCGCCGCCGACCCGAGCTGCGGCACTGAGCTGCCGGCTGGCTTTGCAGGAGCCGGGCCGCCAAGAAGAAGCCCATCCCCATGCGGCGCATCACCTCCCAGTACCGCGGCGTCACGCACCACTGCCGGTGGGCATTGGGCCTCGTTCTCTTCGCTGCATGCTGCCCATCTGAGAGTGCCCACCATCTCCGTCCGCCCTGGCCGCAGGACCGGCCGCTTCGAAGCCCACATCTGGGACTCTGGCAAGCAGGTCTACCTCGGTGAGCCTCTCTGCTGCGTCCCATGCCCTGGCTCAGGAGCTGCTGCAGGTTGCCACGCGCAGACCTTGAAAATCAAAGTCAAAATTGAAAATCAGAGTCAAAACTGCAGGCGGCTTCGACACGGAGGAGCAGGCGGCGCTGGCGTACGACGTCGCCTGCGTGCGCTTCCGCGGCCGCGACGCGGTGACCAACTTTGACATCGCCGGCTACAAGCACGAGCTCGCCAACCTGGAGCTGGTCCTGCTTCTTCCCTAGCGTATATCAGCCAGAGCAGCGCCCAGCTTCTGCAATCATCGTGGCAGCCATGCCGGCCAGCTGCCAGCCTGCAACCGGTCGTTCGTGTTGCCCTCCATTCCAGTGTCCCTGCGCTTGAGCACTCGAACGAGAACTGAGGCACTGTGTGCGCGACCCCTGCCGAGCAGCTCACAAAGGAGGAGGTGGTCGCGAACCTGCGGCGGCAGAGCAAGGGCGGCAACCAGCAGACGAGCTCGCTATACCGCGGCGTCACGCTGCACCAGAAGGTGCCTGAGCCCCTGCACCAGCGCCTGCCTGCCGCCGCGCTGCAGCAGAAGCTGCCAACAGGGCTGTATTCACCCCTGAGCGCAGTGCTCTGACGATGCCTTACAGGGCAAGTGGGAGGCGCGGCTGGGCGGCGCGGTCGGCGCCCTGCTCGGCCGCAAGTACAAGTGCGCCCGCCTTTCTTCCCACCGGCTTCTCACCGGCTTCCCTGCGTCCCTCCTGGGGCTCTCCTGACTTGGTAGCCGGCGGCTGGCAGGTACCTGGGCCTCTTTGACAAGGAGATCGACGCTGCTCAGGCGTACGACCGCGAGGCAGTCAAGGCCCGGGGCCTCAAGGCGGTCACCAACTTTGAGATCACGGAGTACCGCGACCTGCTCAGTGCGCTCCTCTCTGGGGCCCTTCGGCCGCGCTGCCTGCGTGCCGCCGCCCACCACCAAGACGCCTCTGCCCAGGCACCGGCTGCACACTGCCGGTGGCTTGTTTGGCATCACAGAAGCTTTAGGAGTATGTCAGTGGCCTCGAATGAACAGCAGCGACCGGGGAGTGAGCGTGTGCTTGCAGGCAAGGAGGACATCAAGACGCTGCAGGAGCAGGGCCGGCTCAAGGCGGACGGCTCCAAGGCCGGCACGCCCCTACTCGCATCCCCCGGCTTGCCCTGCAGCACCAGGCAGCCAGCTTTCTGGCACCGGCGGCTGTGCCAGCCCTGCCCCAGACCGCACTTCAGCCACCCCTGTCGTGACTTCCACTCAGGCCTGAACTGCTGCCGCAGCGCGCGGCGGCGCCAGCGGGCAGGCGGCCCAGGTGCCCTCCCTGGCGCAGCTGCAGCAGCGCGCCGAGAGCAGCAGCCGCAGCCGCAGCCGCAGCAGCCCCGGCAGCAGCGGCGTGCGCGACACGCCGACGCCGCCGCCGCTGCTGCCGCAGCCGACGGCTCGCGGCGAGGAGCCCGGCCACCTGCTGGGCTTCCGGGCGGCGGCTGCGCAGCCGCACGCGCTGCTGCCTGACCCTCTGGCGGACGCGCGCCTGGTCGCCGCCGCCAACTTCCCGCCGGGCGCCGTCGCTGACGCCGGCGTGCACGTGGGCGCCTGCCTGCCGGCCAAGCGCCTCGCGGGGGCACCGGCCAGCCAGGCCGCAGACCAGCTCCCGGGCGCCCCGACTCTGCAGCCGTTCAGCGCGCCGCTCAGCCCGCCGCTGCACTTCCGCCCCAGTGCGCCTCGCCCGCCTGCAAGGCCACGGGCCTGTTCTCATGCTGGAAAAGCCAGTCTCATGTTGGAAGAGCTGAGCATGGTCTGTTGGCAGGCCTGCTGCCGGAGGGCGGGCTGGCCTGCTCGGCCGCCATGCCGACCGACGCGGACCTGCTGGACATGAGCTGGCTGGAGCAGGACGGCGACTTCCAGGCGCTGTCTGCGCAGCACCCGCACGGCTTTGCGGCCTGCCCCCAGCCGACCGTGCGCCACTCCCACTAGAACAGGGCCGCTGGCCTGCAGCTGCTGCCATGCATTCTCACATTGTCTGTGAGGCCTCCTACTGGCCGCTGTGGCAGCACCAGCTTCCGACTGAGAGGAGCCGCTGCTGCCGCAGGTGCGGGCGGAGGCGCAGCAGGCGATGCAGCACCGGCGCACCCTCAGCCGCGAGGAGCAGGAGATGGTGCGAGCGCTTCCCCTTCCCTGCCTCTGATCCTCCGCTCGTTCAGATAGCAGGAAGGGCCACAAGCTTGGCTTGTTTGCTGCCTGCAGGTCTCCATGCTGGAGTACATGCCCTGGAGCTGACGGCCGCCACCCGCCGCTGACAACCAAAAGCCTGCGCTGCTGCGGCTGCAAGCCACAGCTCTGTCCGTTTTTGATTGCTGCCTTTGAGTTGGATGGCATGATGTGAATGCTGGGACCAGGGTGGGCTCTTTAGATACCAATCGCAAGCCTAAACCGAGAAAACATGGCCTGAAACGTTTGATTGTGTTTGATCGGTCAAAGAATGGCTCGAGGCAATGAAACGCAGGCATGAAAGCATGGAACAAAAATCCACTCAATGCAACACACGGAGTCTTCATTCCTTGTAGACTCCTCTCTCACATTCCTTGCACTCAGGCGGCTCAGCAGAGCAGGCCTCAGCCGGTTGCGGCCTTGAGCTGCGGCACCAGGACCAAGACCGCGCCCGCACTGCATACGAACGCTGCAAACAGGACGCCCCGCCAGCCGGCGTATTGGAACAGCCGCTCCTGCTCGCGCTGCCGCCGTCTGCTGGCCACGTACCGCATCAAACTGGCACGGCTCACCAGCAGACGGCCAGCGTTGCCAGCTTCCTGCAAGATTGAGCAGCTGCTGAGCAATAGGCGGGCAGTGTCAACAAGGCAGCAGCGTGCAGGGCAGTCAGCCAAGCCCCAGGGCTGGCGTCGGCCACACAGCAGGTGCGCACCCGCTCGGGGCTGAGGCCCTCGGCCGCCAGCAGCGCTTCTGCGGCCTCCCGCACCAGCGCCTGCTGGCCCGCCTTGCTGTGGCGGCCGGCGCCGGTGATGACCTGCAGCCCGCCGCCGCCCGCTCTTCTGGGGGCGGCGGACGCATCCAGGGTGTCCACCAGCAGCTCCAAGCGCTGCGGCGGCAGGGGCACCGCATCAGGCAAGCAACCGCACCCAAGCGTGCGGCAGGCACGCCTCTCGAGTGGTGGGGTGACTTGGCCGCGCAGCGCATGCACGCTCCAGCCTCTGAGTCTCGGGTCCTGCCAGCCTGGCGCTGGGCACTGATCAGAGCGCTTTTCGAGCGTTTGAACAGCTTGCACTCGCAGGCGCGTTGCGCTTGCTGCTCCAGGCGCTGGGAGCGGCGGCTCGCCCGCAGCAGCGCTGCTCGCGCGGAGGGGACCGACAGGCCGTGCAGGTCCAGCCACAGCGGCGAGCCCGCCGCTCCGGTCAAAGCAGGCGGCAAAGAACTGCTTGGCTCGCGTGGCCCTGCCCTCGCGGCCTGCAAACACGCCGACCGATCACCATCCTGCTTGCGCCGCCCAGGGAAGCCTCGCTGGTACTCTGCGCAGCGAGCAACCAGGCAGGCCAGCTGACGTGGGTGGGCAGCCTGAGGGAAGAAGGGGCCGGGAGGCTCGCCTGCGGCTCTGCCAGCAGCCGCTGCTGCAGCTGCGCCGCTTCCTGCAGCAGCTCGTTGGCCAGGGTGGCATTGCCCTGGTAGTCGCAGAGCCAGGGAGTGAGAGCGCGGAGGGGGGACCGGCATTACTGATAACGAAACAATGACTAACAAGGCACCCTGCGTCCCTCCAGCTGACAGCCACCTGCTGCCGGCGGCAATGCAAATGGAGAAGAGCTCCCCCCCCCCCCCCCCCTCCGTGCTGGCTTCCTGCTGCATGTTCCTTGATCCAGCCCAGAAGACAGGCTGGCGGCTGCCGGCCCACAAGGCAGACGGGAGCCTGCGTGCCTGGAACGCCTGCGCCAGCACGCGCATCGTGAAGTCCGTCGGCACAACGCCCGCCGCCACCATGCGCTGCCAGGCGGCATACGCCCCGTCCACGTCGCCCGCCCGTGCGTGCGCGCCCAGCAGGCTGTTCCAGGTGGCGCTGTCCCAGGCGACGCCTGCAGGCACAGTTTCTCCGGGTTTCCCCGGGTTTTCCCGGGTTTTCCCGAGATTTCCCGTGTTCAACCAGTCGGACCCAGGCCTCGTCCCGCCTGTCACTGCCAGCCAGCCTGGGCGGAAGCAAGGCAGCAACACAACAATGGCCGGCCAGGCCTCACTGCGGGGTCATGCACGGCAGCGGCAGGCGCAGGCGAGAGGGAGGCAGGCATGGTGGCAGCGTTGTGAAAGCCTGGTGAATGAAGGGCACGGTTCCTGTTTCAGCAGCAGGCGCGGGTGCGAGGGGGTGCATGCATGCAAGGGCTCAAGCAGGGGCCGGCAGGCAGGGACCCGCACCGTGCTCCCGCTGCAGGCGTGCCATCATGTCCTCGGCCGCGCCCGGCTGCCCTGCGCGCGCGGCGGCCGAGACAAGGATGTTGAGCGTCATCGTGTTTGGCCGCAGGCCGGCCGCGGACATGCGCTGGAACGTCTCCTGGGCAGCCTGCAGCAGCCCGGCCTTGGCCTGCGGCCGCGCCTCCCGGGCTCAGGCTGGGGCCGCGACTGCGCGAGCACTGCAAGCCGCCGGCAGCCCGCAGGGCTGGCAGTGGCCTGCCTGGGCGTCCATGAGGCAGTGGAAGTGAACGTGGTTGGGCCGCACGCCCGCCGCCTCCATCTCCCGGAAGACATCTGCAGCCTTGTGCGCATACTCCTCTGGCAGGTCGTACGGCGGATGGGCTGCCTGCAGCAGGCAGACCCGATCAGCCGGGAGCAGCCTGGCCCTGGCAACAAATCGCAGGCTGTTGGGGAGGCAGGGGCGCTGCCTTGGAGCACGCGTTCAGCAGGGCCCCGTATGTGAACGCATCTGGCGTGACCTGCAGCCGGCGCATGTTGGCCGCCAGGGCAAAGGCGGCGTCGACTCGTCGAGCCCGGGCGTACGCCGCCAGCAGGTGGTTGTGCAGCGAGGGACTGCGAGCCAATGTGAGTCAGCAGACCAGCCCAGTGAACAGGCTTGCAGCGTGTTGCAGGGTGCAGGGCCGCACCCCGGCCCCCGGGCTGATCCGCCTTCAACCTCGTACTCCTTGACGATGCGGGCGGCGGCGTGCAGGCGGCCCTTGCGCAGCGCCGCCTGCATGTCCCGTCAGATGCGGTGAGACAGGGCGCGACGTGAAGGCGTCGCTGGCGGACAGGCAGACTGGGCGGTTGCCTTGAGCCTATCGAGGTGGCCACCGTGCGATGATGGCTCCAGAGTCGTCGACTGCGAAGACAGGCGACAGCTTTTGATGTGGTCGGCATGCACCGATTGAAGTTTGGGAAACACAGCGCCGCTTGCCAAACGCAGCAGCCTGCGCATAGCCGCATGTCGTAATGTTCTGAGCCTGCGACTTTTGCAAGTTTTCTGGAAAGGTGTTTGGCAAGACTCGAAACACCCTACCAAGCCAAGAAAAGCCCGCGATTCTGCAGGGAACACATCTGCTCCTCGACGGTACACGGTACATGAGTGCCAGCGGCAGCGCGATGGACTTTGTCATGATCGGTAAGGCTCCAAAGCGATGTGTTGACATTTCACGAGCCTGCCGTGCTGAACTGGCGGCAACTGGTGCTGCAGATGCGGCGTCGCCGTCGCGGGCCAAGCGTTCCAGGAGCTGTGGCAGCGGCAAGAGTGGCGCGGCCGGCTGCCGGCTGGCCGATTGCGCGGAGGACGCGCTTACCGACAACCTGCGCTCGCAGAAGCGCTACCTGTCGGAGGTGCGGCGCCTGTGCGGTCACACGGACCACCCGGAGCGGCCGGGGTCTCGAATAGTCTTCACAGACCTTGACATCTCGAACCTAGACTTCAAGATGGCATGGTGCGGCCGCAGGTGATGGCCAGCAATCTCAGCAGGCTTAACATGGCGCCGGGCGCGTCGAGGTCGGCGCTGCGGGCGCGTGACACGTCTTGTGATTCGAGTCCGATGCAGACGGATCGCTGTGCCAGCCCCGCCCGCTCCCAGGAGGGCGAGGCCACCAGCTGCCCCGCCGGTCCGCCCTGCCTGCAGCCCAAGCACTCTCGGCGGCACGCCTGCTTCTCTGAGCTACTGAGCTCCATTCAGCCGCGCCTGCAGGCGCGTCCCCGCTGTCCACCGGCAGCCGCTCCAGCTTCAAGTCGCCGCGACAGAAGGGGGTCACCAAGGCGAGCACGAGCCCGCTGAAAGCCGGCTGGCCGTACGCGCGCCCGCCGCGCGGCCCGGGCTCGGCCGGCGCCCGGCAGATGGGGCCCGTGGCCGCCGCCACGGCCGCCGCCAAGGACACGCCGCCCTCGCCCAGCGACTCGCACGCCTCGATGGACCTGCGGCGGGCGGCGCTGCTGCGCTCAGTGCTGCACCGGCGGGAGGTCCGTCTGATGCCCTCCCCTTCAGCCATCTCTTCCGCTTCCCGAAGACCGGAGAGCGGCACTGATGGCACGGGCCGGCTGCACTCAGTCCCTGCGCTTTTCATGTCGGCGAAAGGGCATGAGGGCGCTCCCCTTCCGCACGCACTGCAGGGCAGCGGGCTGGCCGCCACCGCGACCTCAAAGCCACACCCTGGCGGCCAGCAAGGGGGCCCCGCCTTCCTGGAGGTGGACAGCCTGCCGACGGCGCTGCGCCCGAGCCTGGGCCGCGAGTGCGAGTCGCCCTCGCCGACCGGCGCCCGCCTGGGGCTGGCATTCACGGGCCTCGGCTTCACCAGCCCAGTGCCCAAGGCGCACGGCGGCAGCCGGTGGGCGCACGCTCCCTGCCGAGTGCGGCTCTTGGGCGCAGCAAACCGGAGGCTGAGACTGCGTGCCTGCTGTGGCAGGCACTCGCGAGGAGGCGTGCAGCAGCCTGCCTCCGAGCCACGAGTGCGCTGGCGCGGCCCGACTGGGTAGGATGTGGTGCAGCGCGCCTGGCATGTGAGCTGTGATTGGCTGCTGGATGCAGCAGCAGGATTGCATGAGCTCACAGGCTGGCAAGGTGGCAGCATTAGGTAGATGCTTGTGAGAGAGAGGGAGCGAGAGAGGAGGGATGAAACCGAGGAGCACAGGTGCAAGAAAGACGCATGTTTCTGAGTCTGCCTTGCAAGGTTGCACAGCTGAGGACGCACAGTCAGGTCCGTAGCGCCTGAGGCGGAAAATCGCCGCCTTGCAAGTTAGTGTGGCAGTGCCGCCGCAGCTTACGAGGCTGCTGGCACTTTCAGGCGGGTAGTAGCTCCCAAAGCGTGCTGATAGGTGAAAAGGAGGTCAACGCAAGCTGCATTTCCGTACTTGTACTGCCTGGCCGAGCAAGCTCAGTTCTCCACTCCCTTTCACATATGTCGGTGCTAAGATAGTAATGATGCCTCCATGCCAGCTGGGTGGCCTCGTTGCAAGCGGCCTTCTGTTGAGATAGCCTTGCAGGCAGTGAGCCGGAGCCGAGGCGCTTTCCCTGCCCACGCATCATCCCTCTAGCAAGAAGGACCAAAGCAAGGTGAGGCCATTTGTGGCAGGTCGCCGTCGTGCACCCGCGCAGGCAGCCTGCCGGACAGAAATGCACATGTGTGTGGAAGTGCTGCCTGGCCCGTTGGATGTGTGGTGCTGCAGCCTTCTTACCTAAACTTCAGGGACATATCAGTTGGAGGCACAGAGTACGGCTGATGGCAGCAGCCGTGCCTGCTGCATCCCACCGAGAAGTCCCTGAAATTCGGTCGCCAGGCTGGGGCACGTAGTCGCACATGCTGCGGGCCAGGCAGAACCGTCCGCAGAGTTTGGGGGACATCTGATGCTGGCAAGGACGGGGTTGCTGGGAGCTGGTAAGGCGAACGACAGCACATCATCCGCGAAGAGTACAGAAGCCAGTGGGAGGTGACCTGGCTAGCACGTGCGGCGGGCAAAACACTGCCGGTCAGGCGCATTTTATGCCCATGCATCATCGTGCCCTCAAGAACACGACGAGCAGGAAAGAAAAAGAAGGAAAAAGTGAGGTCATTGCCACCCAGCCAGCGCACAGCAGGGTAAACATGCAAATTTGAAAGTGCTGCCCGGCCCGCTAGAGGTGTTGCAGATTTGGAAGTGCTGCCCGGCCCGCTAGAGGTGTGGTGCTGCAGCCGGCCTACCTAAATTTCAGAGACCCCTCATTTGGCAGCACAGAGCACGGCTGATGGCAGCAGCCGTGCCTGCGCCTCGCCACCGTGGCGGGAGAAGTCCCTGAAACTCGGTCGCTCGACTGCGGCACGTAACCACACTTGCTGCGGGCCAAGCAGCACAGCCGGCTGAGTTTGCTAGTCATGCGATGCTGGCGAGGGCAGAGCCGCTGTGAAGGCAGACGGTAGCAACGCATGCCTACGCACCATTTCCTTCAAGAGCTCAAGCAAGAAGGGTAAAAAACAAGTTGGCCAGACTTCCCTTCAGCCACGCAGACAATAAGCTGGATAGAAATCATAAGAAGACGAAGTGCTGCCTGGACCGCTGGAGATGTGGTGCTGCAACCGGCATACTTGAACTTTCAGGGACATATCTTTTGGAAGCACAGATCATGGCTGATGGCAGCAGCCATGCCTGTACCTCTTCTCCCGAGGATAAGTCCCTGAAGCCCAATAGCCCGGCTGCGGCACTGATCTCTCTTGCTGCGGGCCAGGCAGCACGACCGGGTAAACTATCACGTCATGTGCTGCTAAAGGCAAAGACGAGAGCGATGGTAAGACAGACCGCTGCACGTTGGAGCGCGAAGCGCGTAGATGCCAGCAACACGTGCTCCGGCGGGCGCGTGCGGCGGGCGCCTGCGGCAGCGCGCGGCCGCTACGAGTACAAATGCGTGCCGCAGCCTTCTTCTCGGGCTCAAAGTATACAGCGGATCCGCCGGGAGGGGTGGAGGCGGCGGCCCAGAGCAGCGGCAACACGGGGTGCGAGCAGCCGGCTGGAGAGCGGGAACGACGACTTCCGGAGGCTTGTGTGCGCCCATCACAAGCCGGTTTCTGCCGAAACTGAGCCGTACTGAGCGAAGCGCGATCACATTTGACGGGCTTCTCATCGCTTCGGGGAGGGCAAGTAATGTCTGTCATATCTCCGATCAAAACGAGCGAGTCTTTACTTGGTTTCGCGCGCATACTTCAAGAGTGAGTCGAGGCAGGGGCTCTCGTAACGGCGGGTGGTGGCCTTTAAGGCGTATTTGCCCGATCCGTCGGTGGGGTATGCCTGATCTTCGTGATCCTCATCGACGAAGAACGCATCAAGGGCCTCTTGATGAGCCGCGTCCACTTCATTTGTGTCCACGCACTGACACTCGTTGCTTTAGGAAGTCTGCCTCCATCAGACGCAAGTGTCAAGAAAGGCACCCGGGCTGAAAACACAATATTTTTCAAAGTTGAAGCATGGGATCGAATTTCGGCCCTTCTTCCCGTGAGACGTACGGAAAAACTCATGATAATGTACAGATTACTGTGGTTACTTCTGCATTAGACCGTGCTGAAAGCAGGCAGCGCTCTGGCAATCCACTGCATCTGCAAGTTCACTATCACGGCAGCAAGCAAACAGCCGAGCCAGTCCAGCCGGAAGGAGGCAGCTAATGATCAGACAATCAGACTCTGTCAAGGCCCGCTTCAAGCAGTGTTCAACGGCCGAACCTCAGACTACACACTGAGGACAACAAAATCTCATCTGGTGATTGTCATCTGGACAAAAGACAGGCGGCGGCTGTCAGCCTGCGTGGCCGGGTGCAGCGGCCCGGGGCATCAGGCTCCAGTCAAGGCCGGCGCCGTGCTCAATAATGTACGCCCTATTGGCGCTGTGCGCCTTGCTGCACACACGCGAAAGAGCTTTTCAGCGCAATCGGCAGCGTGGCTCCGCTGCTACTGCGGCTGGGCTGTGCCTCAGGGGGCCTGCTCACGCGTACGGGTGCAGGCGGAGGATCGGCAGCTGGCCGACTGTAAGGCTCGGCTCTGCACCCGGAATGTCCATCTCTGTCGCCCCGCTCAGCATCCACAGCCGCTTTGGCAGCGCCAAGTTCTCCTTGGCTGCGTCCACCACGGCTGCTGAGCAAGAGCACTGTCAGCAGTTTGGTATGCCGGCTCCTGAGCCGGCAACGCCGGAAGAACAGCGCCTACCCTTGAATATGGCGAGAAAGTGCTGCGACTGCTTCGCATGGCCAGCGGAGCAGATGCAGCGGCCGTGGCTTGCCATCGCCTTGTGCAGAGATGTGGCGTCCAGCACGTCAGCTTCGATCACCTGCACCAGGCGCAAGGACGATGAAGTGCCACACTCTTGCACGGCAAGCCCTTCCCCAGCTTGCACCGCAAGGACGCCTCTTGACCGCACCTGCGCCTTGTCCAGCAGGTGCTGGGGCAGCATCGCTTCCAGCTTTGCCCGGTTGCGCACATAGAGGGTCACGCTTTTAGCGGGCGAGCCCTCATCAGCCAGCGCCTGCTGAGCTACTCGTAGTCCGATGTTGCCCGTGGCGCCTATGATCAGCAGGTTCTGGTTGTGCGCCATGTTCTGCAGCCGAAGCGAAGTGTTGCCGTCGTCGCTCGAGGCCCAGCCCGGAGCCCGGAGCCTAGGTCAAAAGCATGCCGCATGTGGGCGGTGATGCAGGGAAATGCAGGCCCCGGCACCGACAGACGCACCGGCAATACGTCACAACAAGAGCGTAGCGTCCGGCACTGCAAACTGAATGAACGGTTTGCCAAAGCTCGTGACACAGGGCAGACATAGTAA
The DNA here is from genome assembly GCA_003568905.1 of Trebouxiophyceae sp. KSI-1. Lineage (NCBI taxonomy): Eukaryota > Viridiplantae > Chlorophyta > Trebouxiophyceae > Trebouxiophyceae sp. KSI-1. The sequence goes on from BHFV01000199.1 coordinate 16,500, forward strand.
CCCATAGGTCATGCTTGACGCTTGAAGCTCTTGCAGCGCTGGCCGGCCCGCCAGCCAGCATTGCCAGTCGCTAGCTCAACAACCGCTGGCCTACCTCTGAGGAAGCATCTTCGTGCCCAGCGATTTTGCGCTCCGGCAAAAACCTGGGGCTGTGCCTGAAAGAGAAGCGGCAACCCAGACTGGCGAAAAGCAGGTGCCGTTCAACCCATCGCGTGTCAGATCGACAGGTCTGGTCCAGCTTCCCACGTGAAGGAGGTAACTCCGGTCAAATGTGCAATTTATATCTCACGATGATTGCTAGTTCCTTGCAGGGCGTGCGAGTGTACGGCAAGAGGCACCCCTCCATGGATCCTGGCATGCCGCTGCCGACAGACTTCGAGCTGCAGGTGCTTGGATATATTTACTTGCTTGGGCACGGTTTGCTTTAGCAAGCTCCCGCTGCTGAAGGAGCAAGCAATTGGCTGCTGCCGTGCAGGAGATTGCGAGGGACAAGCGCAAGGTGGCGCAGCTGGTGTCGTCGCTGAAGCAGGACCTGGAGCGCTGGAAGCGGCGTGTGGACGCTGAGGTGCAGGCAACAAGATGCGACCTCGAGGACCTGCGTGCCAGCTTTGCCGAGGAGCTGGGGCGGCTGCAGAGCGACTTTGGCGGTCTGCACGACGAGATTCGGGCGCAGCATCGCGCAGCCCTGGGCGGCGCAGTGGAGCCGAGCGCCGCGGCCGCCCCGCAGCTCTCCTGACTGACCTTCCTTCGCTGGGCCGAGCTTGAATACAGTCGCGCTGATGTGAACACGTCTCTAGAGCCCCCTGGGGCGGAGCGGCTGCGGCAGGCGTGCAGACAGCGACTGCACATCGACAGGAGCCGCCAGCAGCGAGCGGACAGGCTCCGCTCGCAGAGGCGAGGACGCCTGCCAGGCTGTCCACCAGGGCCCGCCGCCGACCTCCACTGCAGCCGATTCGGACTCCGCATCAAGCAGCAGCGTCTCACCGCCGCCGTCGGTCGCTGCCCGCTCCCACAGCCGCACACGCACCTGCCGGCAAGGGTGCAGCGAACAGCGTCAGCCAAGGGGAGGTTTGCAGGGGCTACAGAGTGCAGGCAAAGCATGCTGTCTGCTTGCTGCCTGGAATGCGCAACCAAACCTAGCAAACGACCGGCAGCCAGGCGCAGCCCAGCCGGCTTTCACAGCATGGGCGCATGCTGGCAGCATTGAGCCCCAGAAGCATGCACGCAGCAATCCGCCACACTCAGCCAGGGCCACACTCGGCCAGCGCTCGCCTGGCGCATGCCAGCATGGAGAGCTGTCAAGCGGCGGCAGGGGCCGCACCCGGCCGTAGAAGGAGTCCTTGCAGAGCGGCGCGAGGCCGTGGTCTGCCGTCGGCGCCCGCAGCGGCGTGCCCGGCCGCTCGCAGGTCGCCTCGACGCTCACCCTGTGCTCAGCCGACTGGCCGGCCAGGCGCCAGCTGCCCCAGGGAGCCACCTCCCACTCGAGGTCGGCGGTCGAGGGGCCAAATTCCAGGAAGCGGCCGCCCCAGTGCAGGCCGATCAGCCCCACGGTCTCCTCGACGCCCGGCAGGCCCAGCAGGCCGCGGATCGCGCCTGCGGGCAGTGGGCCGCGCGGTCAGGCGCCAGCCTCTCTCCAGATGCTGCGCACTGCAGGCAGGCGCTCTCTGAGCCGGCAGCCTGGTTTGGAAGGACTCTGGCGGGGCCGCTGCCTCCTGCTGATGGCTGCTGGTGAGTGCTCGCGCCCCACTTCCAAGGCATGCTTTCGCCGCAGGACAGCTTCCCCGGCTGGCGTCCTGGCTGCCTCGGCGAAGCTCTGGCGCCCGAGAGCCCTCCCTGCCGCGAGCGAGGATGCAGTATAGGGTTTCACCCCCTTTAACCCAAGCCCTAGAAGCCTGTGAAATGCCGCGCACCGATGGCGGTCAGCGCCACGTTTTCACCAGGGTGGCTGCCGAACGCGTCGCACTGCACCCAAAACCACTTTTTCGGGAAGCCGCCGCCCCAGTTCTTCTCGGCGTAGGCGGGCGCGTCCTTGAAGCCGATGCGGCGCCCGCCCCACTCCAGCCAGCCGCTGGCCTTGCCCAGGGCCATGAGCACCTGCGCGGAAGCCGGGCAGCTCCGCCAGAGCTGCGGGGAGGCATGGCCTTGGGGATGGGGAGGGTAGCTGGCGCCGCAAGAGAGGGCTGCAGGGTCATCGACATACTGCCGCACTGCTCTGCAGCAGCACGGCTCTGCAGCAGTCTGTCAGGGTCGGCATGCAGCATGTAGAAGGGTGGGATTGAACGTAGAGTCTGCTGGCAGCACAGGCAGCCCAGCTGTGCCCACGCTTTGCGAGCAGGCCACCGCAATGCCTGCCGAGACGAGCAGGCAGGCAGGCTGCAGAGGCTTGCCTGCCAGTGGGGCTCGAACACCGGCAGCGCTGCCAGCCAGCCGGCCGTGGCACGCTGCCTCTGGCCGGCGGGGCCCCAGCCGACGATCGGCTGCACAGAAAAGGCCCAGCTGGCAGAGGGCACCGTGGAGGGCAGCAGGCCGGCGGCGCCTGCCTCGTCTGCCACCAAGCTGCCTGGCATGGCAAGCAGTCGTGGGTTCAGGCCGCGTTTTTGAGGACACGGGCTGCTTTGCTGCCACCCAGACAGATGAGCTTGGGTGACCAGGAGGCAGGAGGCTTGTCAAGGAAGCGACCAGGGGGGCAACATACCCTGGTGCCAGGTCTGGCTGGCCTGATAGCCGTGCTGCACCGCAGCGTCAAAGGCTGCCTTCGCCACGACCCCCTTGGGCGGATTGGGCGCTCCGCGGAAGCAGGCGCCCAGCTCCAGCGCGCCTTCCTCCGCCCAGAAGGCGCTCGTGTCGCTGGAGAACTGGCACAGGTACCCGTCGTTCGGGCCCATCACCTGCACTAGCCACTCCGTCAGGCTCCCACCTGGCGAGACAGGGGGGCTGAAGCAGTGCCGCATGCAGCAGCAGGGGCAGAATGCGATGCACTGCACCTGTGCGCCCACGCCTGCGTTCGCATTCCCTTGGCCTGGGAGCTCAATCGAGTAGATGAGCGAGAGCGCCTCGCCCGGCCCAGGCAGCGTCACCTGCAGCGCACCGATGGGACGCTAAGCTTGTGCTCACGATCTGACATGCGGGTGAGAGCCTTGACCCAGCGACGACCGCTTTTGTGCCGCAAACTGTTCAAAAGGGCCACGCATGCCCACTGACATGCGGGTTGCCGGCCAACCTTGAAGTACCAGCCTTCGAAGAAGCGGCGCCCAGAGCCGTCATAATGATATCCGCTGTGCGGCGTGGTGATCAGGTCTGTGGCGGTCGCTCTGGACGCGGTGCGGCTCGTTCGTTTTGCGGGCGCTTGCACCACGCTTCTGTGCGCGCTGAACGCTCGCAGGTCGGTGAACTGCGCCATTGCGGACGAGATCACGGCTGCTGACAGAGAGAAATAAAATGTTTTTCAGACGCCCAAAAGCAGTGGACAGCTGGAGGGTCTGCCGCATTCGACATCATGTTGTCAGTTGCCAGCCAGCAGGCAGTCTAGCCCGGTAATGACCGGTGAAGAGCGATAAGCACGGACACTTAAGATCAAAGCACGTGGAACATACATACACGCGGCTACAGCCACACGCAAAAAAATGCACTCACAGCTCGCTGTGGTCGACCTGGCCTGCTGTCGAGCTCACCATTCCTGCATCTGCAGTCTCGCTACTGTCAGTTTGCAGCCAACGCCGTTCCATTCCTGGTTCGCTGCAAAGCTCACAGCCAGCCACGTTCTCAAAATCAGCACTGCAGGCAGGCTTGCAGTCCCCCTTGAGTAAAGAGCGCCGAGAGCAGGGTAAGGGCACAAGTAGCAACAGAGCCACCCACCTGCCCCAGCCGTTGAGTTTAATTTTTGTGGTCGGGTGTGCTTTGCCCCTGCCGCCTCGTGCTTCATCATCTCGGCCAGATTCGCCTCCGCCTTTGACCGCAGCGGCTTCCAGCGCCCGGCCGCCTTGAGCTCGGCAACTCGCGCCTCAAACAGCTGCCTGCCCTTCTCATAGAGGGCCACGTCCATGTCGTTCTGCTCCCTGCAGCCGTCCAACCGGGGCAAGACATTTCAGTAGCTAGCGGGGCTGGAGGCTCTCAGGTTGGGCAGCCGCACGCAACCATCCCCTCCCCAGACTGCCCTTTGAGAGCACCAGGCCGCATGCCACTGGCCACCGGCTTCACTAGGCCGGCTTCCCTTGTGCCTGTTCAGGCTTCGACTGTGCAGCACCAAGCTACCGAGCAGCTCCGTGCTTTGTGCAGCCGTCAGGCCGCCTTCCCTCCAGTCTGCCCCAGCAGGGCGATGGCGGGCGCGCCCTCTCGGCAGGCAGGGGTGGGGGGCGCCGCGCCTGATCTGCCGGATCAGGGCCTCGGGCAGCGCCTCCCGGCTGGCCTTGGAGAACTCGAGCCGGGCGGTGCGGGGCAGGTCGAGCCGCCGCATCGCGTTGGCCCGCCGCCGCGCCTGCTTCTGGCGCGACTTGTCCACACAGCGGTGGAAGGTGCGCCACAGCGGGAAGACGCTCGGCTCGCTCGACTCGCCCGCGCTCGGGTCCGTGCTGTTGGCCGGCCTGGGCCTGCCCTGCGGCGCGGCGGGACCGACAGGCTGTCGGTGACTGCTCGCCCGCGTCCGGTCCAAGGGAGGCGGAACGTGCGAGCAGCAGGGGGCGGGGATATGAATCGACAGCGGTGGGCGCGGCGACGAGGCAGAATCGACCGCCGACTCGCGCCTACGCTTGCCAGGCCGGGAGCAGAAGCGGCGGAGAGGACGGAAAGGGCAGCCTGAACGCTGAGCTTCTGGATGAGATTCGCAGCAACGAGCGTGCGGGCCCCGCCCGGCCGCTCGGCAGTTCCTTGCTGCCCGGGAAGGGTGGAGGACGGCACCGGCCACGAGGGGCCGTCCAGGTCGAGGCCCAGGCTGGCGGCCAGGGAGGCGACCGAATCGTCCAGCCTGTCAAAGAGCCCCACGTGCGCAAAGGTCTCCAGCCTCTCCAGGGCGAGCGCGAGCAGCGCCCGCCGCGCGGCCGGCGAGCCCGGCAGGCAGGCGCGCAGCGGCGCAGCCTCCGGCCAGCGTGAGTAGGTAGTCAGGCCCAGCACCTGGCGCGCGGCGGGAGGCAGCCTGTCACCAGTTGCAGTCGTTGGCTTGGCGTGCGCAGATGACTAAGATGACGATGAGTAAGAGGTGCCATGCAAGCCACCGTCTCTCGGCCGCAAAGACCCTGCCACAGACTGAGTTGGGCTTGCAACGCCGAGGCTGTCGAATGTGCCCGGCCCCGTGCCTCTGCAGCACCACAGCCCAGCCAGAACAGGTGGGCCTGCCGAGGCTGCCAGGGGTCTGCCGGGCGAAGAGCGCCCGCCTGCAGCGTGGCCCCGTTGGTGAGTGTGCCCGCCACGTCGGGGTGCCGCAGGAAGTCTGCGAGCGGTAGCGTCACGACGTTATCGTACGGATCCAGCCGCTGCGTCAGCTCCGTGCCGGCCGCCCGCTCCTCCGCCGCCTGCAGCCGGCCAAGCTTGGCCCGGTCGCTGCGGCCCGCCTGGCTGCCCAGCTGGTGACATCAAGTCGCACCATGCTGCACGCATGCGGCATGGCAGCTGGCTGCACACTGCAGGAGGCCGGGCGGGGCGTGCCTGCTTGGCGGCGGGGTAGCGCTCGCGCAGGCGCTCGGCCAGGAAGGGGACCAGGAAGGACCACGGCCACACGTTGCGGGTGTCCACCTGCTGGCCCCTCGCCCCCGGGGGGCAGCTCAGCTGACCGCCGCCTCCGCCTGCCCGGCTTGCCGGCACCCCCAGCCAGGCAGCAGCCCAGTGGTTGCTCCTTGATCTGTTTGCGCCGTAGCCTTTGCTCTGCTGCCCTGTCTCTTTTAGACATCCCCCCCCCCCCTTCCCCCCGTGACAGGGACTCATTGCTGGCTGCAGGGGGCTGCGCCATGCCGGCGGTGGGGAGCCGCGCCTTGGTCCCGTTGGTGGCGGGCGGCGACGACTGGTCGATGGCGTCCAGCGCCGCCACCTCGTGGGCAAACTCGTAGGCGCTCAGCACGCGGCCGACCGGGTCCCTGCGGGCACAGCCGCGGCTCGAGGCTGGAGACATACGACCTTCTGGGCCGCATGCTGCCTTGCGTGGCAGCTGCTATGCATGACAAGCTTTGAGCGTCCGCAGCATGTGTGTCGTGTGGTCGGCTGCTTGAAGCTGAGCAGAGAGGGGAGGGACTGCTGCTCGGCGTTCTGGCGGCCCAGGCTGGTCGGTGTTGGGGGGACCTGAGCTGCGTGATGAAGGCGGCGTTGCTGGGGAGCTGATCCGCCAGGCTGAAGTCGTCGTGGCTGGACAGCAGCCCGCAGTCCTCCTCGACGCGGTCCTCTATGTGCTCAACATCGTACCCGAGCGGGCAGCGCCGGTTGGGCGGGTGTGCCTGCGCGTGGGAAGGGCCATGTGAGTGCCGAAGGGGCAGTCTGTGATGACGATGCGACCGCCTGCAATCGCCGCTCAGGGCTTGCAGAGGTACGGGCAGTGGGCAGATGCGCTGGGGTGGGCGCTGGGGAGACGCACCAGTTTGAGGAAGCAGAAGTGGCAGGTGCGGCCGGCGGTGCGTGGGATGTGCAGGAAATATAGCAGTTTGCTCGGGTCGCCAGTCGGCGACTGGTGCTTGCCATGGTCTGCAATGAAGCGGTTGGCGAGGTCCAGGCACTGGTCCTCTTGACTGGACCAGCGTGGCAAGTCAAGTCAGGCGTGGCGTGTGGGTGCGATTTAGTTGCATAGGCCGGACAGGGCGAAAGCTGCGGCCTAAGTTGCCTGGTGATGCACCACACAGCCGACCTAACTCTCGCGAGCGCAAGCAACCCACCTGCCGTCGCTCGTGCCAGCCGCCGTACAGCCCGCTGCCAAGCATGCTGAGATGATAAGCAGCCGCAGCAGTGGCGCTCGCGAGCTGCAGGTGGCAGAATCTTGGCGCGCCATCAGGATCTCCGGCTCGCACGGCGATCCACTATTGTCGATGCATGCAAGGGCCGGTGGGATTGCCCCTTGCTGCTTCTCAAGCGTGACTGAGGCACGATCATGGCGGAGCGCCTGCAATCAGAGGGGGGTTTCGCCGTAAACGCGCGCAGCCTCTGCACGAGATCGCAGAACGACGGGAGCAGAGCAAGCCATGGCTGTCGAGCTTGCGGCGCCCGAAAGCGGGCTCCCGTCGGAGACGAGCTTCCGCCGGCTGCTGAGTCGGTGCGAGGAGATCGCCGATGGCGACAGCAAGGGCCGCGACGACCTGGTCGAGTGGGCAACGAGTCCAGTCTTCCATGCCGTACGCTACTTTTGGCCATTTACTGAAAGCAGTCCTGTTCGCATTTTGCATGGGGATGTATTGCCTCGGATCGATGCCGGCTCTGAGGCGCCCCAGGCGCGGCCGCAGAACATCGAAGCGCTGCAGGAGCATATGGACGACCTACAAAGTATCGCGCGAAATCGGTCAGCCGTTGACCGGTTCTCACCTGATGGTCCCACTCCTCTTGCCGACAGCTCACATGCCGAAGGCCTGCAGGATATCGCCCGATACCCTACATGCGTACCGGCAGCACGTCGACGCACTCGTCCAGAAGCTGCGGCCGGTCAGCGTGCCCGCCTACTGCTTGCCGCAGCCGGCGGCGCAGCAAGCGCAGCCACCTCTCGCCTCTGCCCGGCCGTCTGCCCAGCCGCGTGTGCCGCCCGAGGCTGCCTCCCAACCGCCATCTTCAAGGTGCAGCTTCTCCGCATTGTGAGGCACACCGTCATCTTGCGGCACCCCTCCGTGCGAAAAAGCCAGGCGCTGCATGTTGCAGGGACACTGGAGCTGGCACCACAGAGCTGCGCAGCCGCAGGGGCGGCCTGGCGGGGCCGCTGCAGCAGACCACAAAGGACGAGCTGGACCGTAACCGCAACCTGCAGGCCAGCCGCCTCACCGTGCGCGATTACAGTCTCGTCTTTTCCTGAAGAGCTGTCCCAGGGGAGCCGCCTGCGTGCCTGCTGCTACTCAGGCTTGGACGGCTCCGCAGCCAGCACTGGCTGCCATGGCCAGCAGGATGCGTGTCACCAGCTCATGGGCACACGCCCAGACTCTCGACTCGGCACTCGAGCACTGGCTGAGCGCAGCTGCGAATGCCATTGAGTGCAGGACTCGTTGACGGACGAAATGGTGGCGCTGTCGGCCGCGCTCAAACGCAACGCGCAGGCGATGCAGCGGGCCGTGGGGCGGCGCGAGGGCCTGCTGGATGCGACCGAGGAGGCGGTGGAGGACAGCCTGGCCAAGGCCAAGCGCAGCAGCAAGGAGGCCCGCGTGCTGAAAGTCAGGCGCGCTGTGCCAGGCCGGGCCCTGTCGCCGCTGAGAAGATGCACTTCCTGCTGCGTGCCGCAAGGCTGCTTGTCATCGCAGACAGGAAGTCTTGCAAGTGTCTGGCCACACCTGCCGTCTTTTCAACACTCTGCTCTGGAACTGCGTCACGCAAGCAGCTGCCCAGTGCTGCAGCCGGCGCCGCGATTGGCTGAGCCCTGCGCGCCTTCCCGCAGGGGCTCCCTCGGCTTCTGTGCCATCATCATGGCCATCTTTTTCGTGGCGGGTGTCTTCATCGGCACCTACATCTTCATCAAAACCACCAGCTTTGTCGGTTACAAGGCCGTTCGGCGGCCATAGGAATGACTCCGTCACGCACATTCTGGGACTTGACAGTATGTCTCTAATGCACGCAGCAAGATAGGCTCAGCGCACAGCGTGCAGGAATCAAGCAGCCGCAGCAGCAGGCTCTGTGGTCATAGGAGATCTCAAATGCTTCAGCAGCAGCAGCACAATGAGGCCGTAAGCGGGATGGTCAGCTTTCAGGTGCAGCAGCATGGTGAGGCGGCCGAGCCTCAGGAGGCTGCCTCATGAGGTGGGGAAGTTGGCGGCGATGTCCCACTCCTCCATGTGGCCCAGGAAGGTCGCCATGTGCTGCTGCCGGAAGCCCTCGTAGTCCCAGCTGCCTTGCAGCAACGACCTGCAGTCACAGGTCTGAGACACAGCCCAGCCAGTGAGCATCCTCGCCTGCTGGCAGCCCCTCCTACCTGAGGGAGTCCTGCCACACGTACATGCCAGCTGTCACGACCGATCCATCCTGCAGCTTTGCCTCCACGTCCGCTCGATAGTACTCTTCGTCCTCAAAGTCTGCAGGGGTTGCACTTGAGTTTGAGAGGGGCTGTCGTCGTGCAAGGCACACAGCAGAGGCTCCAAAACGACTCACCATCAAGAATTGCAAGCTCCCTCTGCGTCAGCTCGCAAAGCACCTGCGCAGTGAGGCCAGGCTCGGTGAACTCATCTGGCCCCAAGCAGCCAAGACGACCAACTGTCGAGGCTCCGCTACTCACTCTGCCGCTCACGCTCTGCTCCGGTCCAGCCCTGACGACTGCCGGATAGATGCGCTGCTTGATGGCGTGCCTGCTGTAGCCGTGAACCGTGGCTGCAGTATTGCAGGCCCCGCTCGGCGGTGAGCTAGGTCGGTGAGCTAGGTCAGTCCATACAAGTGCTGCAGCCTGAGCGCCTGAGCCGATGGAGTTCGCGTGGTACAAGCAAGATTACGAGGACCAGCGAGCAGCCGAACGAAGGCAAGCACCCTGGGTCGTGAGGCATGGCATGCGAGCATCGGCCTGACCTTGCTGGTTGGGAGGCACGCGCTGCAGCAGCCGCACCACGACCTCGTCGGCCAGAAGAGATCCGTAAACAAAAACGCAGGAGGACATCGCAGCGGCCTATGAGGTGCAGGGCGGCTCGCTCTTCGCCCTGCCAACGCGCATTCGGGTTCAGCGCTTGCTGGAGCGTGCGTGAGCTGAGCAGCGAAGCGACAGAAAGCCGCCATGGATGGCCAGGGGCGGGGCGAGAAGCTGCACGCCGCAGCCCGGTGCCAGCACTGCAGCGCCAAGCTGACCATCACCGGCCTGGAAGCACTGCCCCGCGATGGTGCAAGCTCCAGCCGGCACTCTGCCGTGCAGTCGGCCATGGCTGGCAGCGTACTCGGCGGGGCGCGCATTGACGAGTCGTTCATCGTACTGGACGCCGCCAAACAGGGCCGTGGCCATGCCCAAGGTGCCACTCCGCGCCTGTGTGGCTGCCTTTGCAGCCACTCGGCTGTAAATTTCAGCTACCACATGGTACTGAGCTCTGCTGCATGCCAAACGGCAAGCCATCGTCAACCCCAAACAGTGCCATGGCATCCTCATGAGAGCCTCAAGCTTGCCCCTGTCTGTATTTTAAAACGCGTGCTGCTACGTGTGGTCGCAGGGCGGCTGGACGAGTCCTTCCTCATGGTCGGCGGCACGGCGTCGCTGCTCAAGCAGGGCGGCGGGCAGGTGATGCAGGCTTCCGCCTCGCAAGGCTTCCCCTCCCAGAACCTGGACGACATCTTCCAGCAGCTGGCGCGCATCTTCGAAATCGCGTCCGGCGAGACCGAGGCGTGCTGCTGCACCACCCTCCTTGCTCCAAGGACCCTGACTCGCGCCATCTTTGCAGCATTTCAGGGCTCAATTCCCGCCGAAACGCCCGCGCAGGTCGACCAGCCGCTGTGCGTGGACTGCGCTGGCAAGGTGCGGGACGAGGTGGCTGCGGCGCTGGCAGAGACAGAGGCTGAGTGCGCCGCCTATGCGGCCGCGCTCGAGGAGCTGGCCAAGCAGGACGCCAGGCCGCTGCCGCCGCAGGCGCGCATTGCCGCTGCCATCACCCGACAACCCACCCGCTGTGGAGACCAAAGCCCTCTCAGCAGGGCAGCAGGCTCTTCAATGTTGTGTGCAGCACCGTGGGGCCCTGGGAACAGGCCGTCCAAGGTTCAAACATCCAACCCGAATTCCGGCGGCAACTGCAGGAGTTTGAAGCCCAGCTGGCGGCCGCCGAGGCCGAGCTGGCGTCCGCGGAGGCGGGCGCCCGGCAGGCGGAGGCCGAGCTGGCCGAGGCGCAGTCGGGCCTGGGGGAGCTGCGGGCGGCGGCGGGCGAGCTGGAGGCCCTGGAGGAGCGCTACTGGCACGCTGCCAACGAGCTCAGCTGCTCGCTGCGCGCGCAGGCCGGGCAGCGCGTCTCCCTGCAGCGCAAGGTCCTCTGCCGCCCCCCAGCGGCGCAGCCGGGCAGCTCCCGCTTGCCTCCCGCCTGCAACCCTACCAACCGGAGCAGCGCAATTCGCCGGGCAGCCGAAATGAGCTCGCCCCCCTTTCTCTCTACACAAACCAGGGAGCTGGGACTGCCAGAGCGGCCCACCGCCCCGCAGCCGCGCAGCTCGGCCAGCTGTCACGGCGCTGCATCCGGCCCTATCTGCCAGGAAGCTGCCCGGAAGCTGCCGGGAAGCTGTAGCGACGCCCGGGCTGCTGGCTGCGCGCAGATCCTGCGGGCGGAGGGGCAGCTGGGGCGGCTGCAGGCGACCAACGTGTACAACCACGTCTTCAACATTTGGCACGACGGCCCCTTTGGCACGATCAGCGGCTTCCGACTCGGCCGCACGAGCGCGGTGCCGGTCGAGTGGGAGGAGATCAACGCCGCCTGGGGACAGGCCGTGCTGCTGCTGCACACGATGGCGCAGGCGAGCCGCACTGCCAGGGGCCCCGTGAGGAGGGCCTTATGGGCAAGGGGAGAGGATCTCTTGCAGGATGGTGGCAACTGTCATCTCTGCGGCGCCGCCGGCCGTGCGGCTGCGAGCTGCCGGGCCGGCATGAGCAGATGCACACTGTTGGCGGTGAAATTTGAGGCATCTGGGGAGAACCCATCCCTTCCCCCTTGCGTACTTGCATCCAGGAAGTCGCGCACATTTCTCCTCGTACAAAACAAGCCATCTTGGCTGAACAGGACCTTCTTTGACCTGGGTTTTCCCTCTCTCGGTGGGAAAGCTTGCCCATTTTTCACGCCCATCAGTGCGGACATGCATGCACGACTAGAGAATGCGGATCCATCGCAGCCCAATCAACCCCAACTCGGCAACATATCGGCACCGTTCACCGCCCCTGCCACGGCGGCTCGCTGCGCCTGAGCTGGCAGGCGGCTTGCAGGCCTGCAAGCTCACGTTCAGCGGGTACCGCCTCATCCCGATGGGCTCCTTCTCGCGCATCGCGGACAAGAAGGGCCCCATGAACCTGTACGGCCCCGCCAACAAGCTGTATTGCGCCGCATACGACCGAGCCATGGTCGCCTACCTCGCCTGCCTCAAGGCGCGCCTTCCCTCCAGCCTGCCACACGGGCTTGTCAGGCTGTCCTCCCCAACAGCCTGTCTTGGCAGTCACAGAACGCTGGGCGCGCCAGGGTGGGCGGCGGCTTGCGGTCTGATGGATGCAATGTCTCGTCAGGCTCCCAGCTCGGCTCGAGCCACTCCTGGCCCCCGCGGCTCAGCTCAGCGCAGCCGTGCGGGCCACACGCAGCCAGCGCGCACACCACGTCCTCATCGACGCAGCTGCCGAGTCTCGCAATGCGTGCCGCACCCTGGCACCCATCGCACTGCCCTGCGCCAGCTCTTCTGCCTGCTGCACCTCAAACAGCCGTTCCAACGCTGTGATTCCACTGAGGTGGGGTGCCCGTGGCGTGCATCGCTTGCGTCTCAAGCGACCCCGGCCTCCTGACCACCGTGCCCGCCCGCCCCTGCAGGAGTTTTACGAGTTTGCGCAGGGCCGCGACCGCGCGGAGGGCCGCACGCCGCTCGAGGCGGTCTATGCGATGGAGGGCGACTGCGTCGGCGGGCAGTCGATAAAGCTGATGTTCAACAAGGACAGCCGCTGGACGCAGGCGCTCAAGTACATGCTGTCCAACCTCAAATGGGCGCTCCTCTGGATGATCCGGGCGCAGTCCGGCCCGGCGGCCGCGCTCTCGGGCCTGTAGTGAGCTGCGAGCGCTGAGAGACTTGTGCTGCTGCGTTCATAGCTGGGAGCGTGCTGAGAGGCCCTTGCGTTCATGTGAGAGAGTGTGCCCTTGTTGTCATGTACATCAGCGGAGAGATGCGGCCTGTTGTGCCTCGCCAGTGCTGCGTCTGTATTGCCTCTTCAAGGGGCTGTGTGCTCCTGCGTTTTCTGTGCCTGAACGAACCAAAGAGGGCAGTCGCCCGTTGGAACCGAAGAGTAATGTAACAGGAAGGTCAGCCTCGCCTATCCTGGCAGAAGCAGGCACCTGCTCGCCGCGGAATGTGCGGCGCCAGGGCAGCAGCGTTTCTGCGAGCCTGCCTGGAAAAGGAGGAATGTGAGTGTACAGCAGCGCAGGCAGCGGGCAAGCAGCGGCCAAGGCTGGCGCAGGAGACGAAAGGGAGGGGTACAAATCGCCCTGTTTGGGCAGGCTAGAGCGAGCGGGCAGGGCAGGCGCTAGGCCGACTTGGCAGCCTCCTCCGCCAGCCCCTTCTGAATGCGGTGCGCGAAGAAGAAGCCGACGCCTGAGAGGAAGTAGCAGCCGGGCACCAGCAGCATCGCATGCTGCAGCCCCACGCGCTCGGCCAGCAGCGCGACGCCTGCAGCACAGCGGTCACTTAGTTGTCGACGAGCTGGCTCTCAAGGTCGCCGTGCCCACGGCAAAAACACCCGTGCAAGTGTCATCAACCGAACTTTTTCCAAGTGGCGCCGAGAGGGGGGCTCGCCTCTCGCCGGAGACCCGGATGCAGGACAGTGGGCAGCTCAAGTGAGGAAAACCAGCCAATGAGTGCAGCATCCGTCGCGCCCCCCGCTCGTAGAGGCTCAGGGACGCACCGATGGGCCCGACGCCGCCGACGAGGTTGCGGAAGCACAAGTGGATGGCCGAGCCCGTCGAGCCGAGGCCGGGCGGCGAGACGTCGCGGATCATGATGGCCGCCGGGGCGCGCCACATCTCGCTCAGCGCAAAGCCAAAGAGCAGCGCAGCGAAAGACTGCGCTGCTTCCGGCGCGAGGATGTTGCCGGCCAGCACAGGGCAGGCGGCTATGGTCGCGCCTGCAGCGTGCACCAGACGCTCAGCTGACAGCTGCTGCAGGTCGTGGCGGCAGAGCCAGAGTTGGGCGTTGAAGATTGCCGCTGCAAACACACAGAAGCAGCTGTGTAGCGAGGCTGCTTGTGGGAACAGCACCCGAGGTGAGCAGCTGCAGACCGCCACGCTTGGAGAGCCAGTCGCCCAGCAGGCCGCCGCCGACGCCGCCGATGATGCCGCCAATCGGCAGGATCCCGGCCAACGCAGGCGCGTACACATCCGGGCCCAGGTCGTACACGCGCTGGTAAAATGTGGCTTGCCAGCTGACCAGCGCCCAGCTCCCCACGTCGTTGAGCGCCGCCGCGACCGTGACCGCCTGCGCGTCCGCGAGCAGGGGTTCAGCGATCTGCGCGCACGCGACGTCGCGCGCCGCGTGAGGGTCGCGCGGCGCGCCTGAAAGACGGGAGACTGCATGAGCATCTTGACTTTGCTCCACACTCCGTCCGTCTCACCCTGCGCGCTCTCCTTGGCCGCGGGCGCCGGCAGCGCCGCCGCGGCTGCCGCGGCCGGGCGCTCCGGCCGGCCGCGGTTCAAATTCGCGGCGCTCGTGAATTTCGAGCTGGAGAAGACGTCGCCCAGGAAGCTGCCGGCCGCCTGGCGCGGCTCGTCGAGCGTGAGCAGCGCGACGGCGGCGAGCGCGAGGCCGGGCGGGCCGAGCCAAAAGAGCAGCTGGCGCCAGGAGGAGACGGTGACGGTGTTGTGCAGAATGGAGAATTGGTAGTCCTGCGGAGCGCCCGGTCTCAGCTGCAGGCTGTCGCAGCTGCACCGGCAGAAAACGAGCAAAACCACGGAGCGGAGGACGGACGTAGATGGGTGTGATGGCAGCCATCTCGCCCTGAGTGTACAGGATGCTGACGTGCGACAGGTCCAGGCTGCTCAGCGGCACCTGCGGCAGCCGCCATGCGCAGCTCTCGGCAAACGCACCCAGCACTCAGCAGCCCGCACGCCACATGCGCCAGTCAGCCAGACAGGCAGCCAAGTCCCGCCGCCATTACAGCCCTGCCATCTGGCCAAACACAGCCGGCACCCACGGGCGCAGACGCTGGAACAAAGGAGGCACGGCTGGCGGGCAGCAGCGGCCTGGCTGCAGCAGGCGCAGCAGGGAACGTCAGGGCGCGCCATGGTCACGCCGATGTCGCCCTCTGAGCTCGCGGCGCCGAGCTTGCCGGCCACAATGACGGCCGCAAAGGAGAGCGCACGGCCGACGTAGATGGCTGAGTTGTAAGCCGCCATCGCGGTCGTGCGGTCCTTGCGGAACAGCTCCGGGATGAGGGAGAAGCAGATCGGGTTCTGCGTCGCCTGCGCCGCCGCGAAGCAGAAGCGCGTGGCCAGCAGCTCGCCAAAGCCGCCGACCTGCGAGGCGGCAGCCTCAATTCTTGTCACAGCCGGTCTCGCAGGCAGGAGGCTGCGGCAATTTGCGTGGGAGCGCAGCGGCGCTGGGGGCTTTTGCAGACATACGAGCTGCGCGTGCAACGCAGGCAGCGGCTGCTGCAGAGCGCGTGGCTTTGACGGATTGCCTCGGAGCCCGAGGGTGCGCTGAGGCAGGCCGTCTCTCCGAGCCCCACAAGCTGTGTGCTTGGGAGCCGTGTTGGCAGGCAAGCTGCCTGTGCGCCAAGAGCCCGGCTGCGAAGCGCCACCTCGTCCCGCCGCACACCGCAGCCGAAGCGCACCTCGCCAGCGGCGGCAACTGGGAGCCGCAGGGCGCGGGTGGGGGCGTGCCTTGGAGGCGACCATGGTGAGGACGCTCCACAAGCCGAGGCCGCCCGCCAGCAGCCGTGGCCGGTCCGCACGGTCGGCCAGCAGGCCGGCCGGGATGAGGGCCAGCGCGTACAGCACCTGCGATGCAGCTGCGGCTCATGGGCGGCTCATGCTGGGTGAATCGCCAGGCCGGCGCTTGCAGGCATGCCGTCAAGCAAGCCTCGGGCACCTACCGTGCCCTGCAGCTCTAATATGCTGACAGGCTCAACGGCTTCTGGCGAGCTTGGGAGTGCGCTGCTTCCGTGGCCAAACACGTCAGACTGCCGCCATCAAGAATGGCTGCCATGCAGTATGAGGGGCGGCCTGCTGGGCTCGAGGGGGCGCACAGTGTAGCCGGCCGTCAGCAGCGAGCCCTGCGTGTCGCTCAGCTCCAGCTCGGGCGTGATCAGCGGCAGCAGCGCCGGCAGCGCAAAGCTGCGCCAGACGGGCAGCCGGTCAGACACATCACTCCATGCGGCTGCAGGCAGGGCAGCCTGCAGAGAGTGCTGAGCATTGGCAGTCCGCTTCCTGCCGGCTTTCAAGCAGCAGCAGCAGCAGCAGCAGCAGTAGCAGTAGCAGTAGCAGTAGCATTCACGAAGCAGGGCTGCTTGTCGTCGGCAAGCTGCAAGCTCAGCTGCAGCATCCAACAGCAAGCACGGCGGCTCTGCGCCGCTGTGGCTGGCAGCAGCTCCTTCAATCGGATGGCAGGGAGGCGGGCTCACCCGGTCGTGCTGTGGTGCACATAGGCCAGGCCCAGCACCAGCAGGCCCCACAGCGTGCCCAGGTCCGGCTTGCCCTCCTCCGGCGGCGGCTGCCCAGGCGGCGTCGGCAGCAGCAGCCCCTTGGCCTCCCCGCGCCGCGCGAGCACCGGCCCGTTGGGCGTCATGCGAACCAGCACAGTGCCGCCCTTGCGACCGGGCGGCCTGGCAGCGTCCAGCAGCTGCCGGCTGCCTGCATCCCTCCGCGGCGGCGCCACCTTCCCATTGCCATTCCAGAGGCCGTTGCCTGCAGGTCAGGCGGCGAGTTGAGAGGAAGGCTATCATCATGGCTGCGGAGTGTGTGCTGCTGCCAGGGAAGGGAAGGGTGCCTGGGGACCTAGGGCTGCCGGTCCACGAGCCTGCCTCCTCGGCAGGCTGGTGCGCAGCAGCTGGCCGCTCGGGCTCCGGCTCTGCCGGCTTGCCGTTGGCTGGCCGCGCGCCCTGAGGCTCGGATGCTTCCGAGTCGGCGCTCTGCGTCGTCACTGGTTTGGCTGCGACTATCAAGCGCCGTCTGCACGCGCCTAGCCGCGCGCACTGGAAAGCTGGCGTCCTAGTGGCTGGTGGACAGCGGCCATGCAGACCGCAGGAACTCCGTTGCCCGTCTATGAGTGTGAGTCCGGCACGCCGCGCAGGAGCGCCGAGGTCCGGGCACGGACCCATTGGCTGCGGTCAGGCCAGGCCGAGTTGCTCAAAGATTATAAAACGGAGCCAGTAGCTCGTGTGGCACTGATGGTCGACCTTTATCCCCAATTATGAGCTCCAGTGACACTGCGGTGCATATGTGTACTCTGTGTCAACAGCCGAGCGCGCTCGACACGCAGGAGCGGGTGTTTAGCCACCCGAAATCACTTGCGGCCACGGATTTCAAGTCGTTCTCGGCTCGCTGTCACGCTCGTGAGCTCAACGATCATCGTTTGCGGCGTTGATGATCGCGCACCATCAGTTCGAGGTCGCTGCGCGCAGAAGTCGTGTGCTCTCGGAGGGCGCCATCAATGCTTCCTTCCGGGAGCCGAGCTAGCGCGGTCGTCGCCACTAATGGCAGGCGGGACACACTTGGCAGTCAAGATCGATGACAAGGAATAAGGAGTGTCAACAGCAAATCACCGCAGAGCAGTCTGAGCGATCGGGCGTCGCAAAACGCAAAATCGTCACCTCTCCGCGCTCCGAGCGGCATTCGCATTGGCTGCCGGGTTTTCGAACGACTCTCAGCGTATCAGGAGGCCACAGGTTTCCTGATCAGCACTGCTCCGGAAAGCCAGCAAAAACTGTATGCATGTGGCATGCCGTCGTCTCATGTCGGCCTTTCACGGCTGCAATCCGTCGCCGTGCGAGCCCAGACAGGCGTTGGACCTCTTCAAAACTCAGCACGATCGCTTACCCGACGTGAGCGTGCCCCAGACACGGGCGAACGGCAAGTTTCAGTGCTGGTCTCACTCTCCTCCCAAGCACTGCAAGCGCGGCCTCAGCCGTAGCCGGCGCCGCCCGTGGACGCCTTCTCGGAGGTGGTGCCCACGTCGTAGCCGCCCGCGCGGTAGTAGCGGATGTGCTCGATAGGGATGCCGACCGTCACCTTTTTGGGCGTTATGCCCAGGTCCGCATAGGTTAGCGTGCCCGAGTCGGTCGGCACCAGCGAGTCGCGCTGCATCTCGTCCACGTAGTCCTCCGTGAAGATGGTGTTGATGGGGATCTGGGCCTGCGCCGCCGCCGCACAGCCGCCGCCTCAGATCCCACGTGGACAAAAGCAGGCATCTGGAGCCAAGCCAGCGGGCTCCCAAGCCGGCAACCAGGGCGTCCACATTGGCAACCCCCAATGTTGCACCGGCAATGACGCAGCGCTGCCGATCTCCCGGGCTGGCAACCAGGGCTCTCAGCATGCGGGGTTGCTGGGCATGCGGCTGAGGGGGTGAAAGCGTGGTGCACATATTTTCGCAGGCGCTCGCGCGGCTGCGCCAGCAGCTTGGCGAGACGCGTCGGCAGGTACACGCCGTGGTAGCTTTCGCGCATCGTGTCGAACGTCAGCTGCGTCAGCTGCTTCTGCCTGCGCGCCCCGCGCCGCAGCCGCCGCAGCTTAGGCGCCGGCGGCGGCAGCGGGACCCTGACCTTCGCGCCCCCATGCCTCTCTCCCTACAAGCTTCCTCCTCCTCTGCCGAGAGGAGGCGCCCCTGCTGCCGCCCAGCCCCACCAGCCTGGCATCAGCCAAGAGACGAGGCCCCTTTTCGCCGTGCCCTGCCCTGCAGTCCCGACATCCCGCGGACGCGCTGCCATCCTCGCTGCCCACTGGAGGGGAGGGGCGGCAGCGCACGTGAGCACCTCCGGCCCGCCGAGGTGGTACGTTTTGCCGGCGGTCTCCTTGGAGTTGAGGCTGCCGACGACCGCGTCCGCGACATCCCGCACCCAGGTCGGCTGCAGCCGCGTGTGGCCGCCGTCTATCAGCGGAATGAGCGGGAACTTCTTGGCCAGCTGCGCGTAGTTGTTCAGCAGCCGGTCCTCGACGCCCGTCATGTGGCCCGGCTTGAAGATGGTCGCGCCCGGGATCGCCTCCCGCACGATGCGCTCGCCCTCCGCCTGGCGGGCGTTAGTAGGGTTTAGGCGGGCGTTAAATAGGGTAAGGCGAGCGTATATTAGGGTTTAGTGGACTGGGTGTGTTCAGGGCTTCGCTGTGATGCCAGACAGATATCATGAGAGCATCGCAGCGCCGGCAGCCCTTGCGCGGAGGCTGGCAGGAACTGCTGGTGGCAATTGGCAGCCCGGCGGGGCTGGTGGCTGGAAGCAGTCCAGGCTGGCGGGCCCCAGGCAGCACGATCGACCCCTCCCTCTCTCCACAGGAGCTGCCTGGAGCAGCGCCTGCGGAGTCCTGCAGCCCGCCTGGAAGAGAAGCCCGCCTGTAGGGGAGAGCCGGCGGCTGCACGCCCACACTCGCAGCCCGTTCCCAGCCCGGTGCCCCCCCATCAAACCTCACATTCGATTCGTCGCGGCGGTGGCATCAGGCATTGCAAGGGAGGGGGCGATTGCCTTGGTGCGCATGCGGCGGCTGGGATGGTCCGGCGCGGCCGCCAGGCAGGAGACGTGCAGGAAGCGCTCGAGCAGGCCGTTGCCGGCGGCGGCGGCGGCCACCTTGCGCGCCGCGCTGATGTGGATGTCCTCGAACGTGAAGTTCATCGTCTCCTTGTCGGCGCCCAGCAGGTTTATGACCAGGTTGGAGCGCGAGACCGCGTGCGCCAGCTGACGTTCGTCAAAGACGTCGAAATCCTTCAGCAGCACGATCTGCGGGAGGCGCGCGCCGCAGATCTGGTGAGCAGCGGCGGGCGAGAGAGTCCAGCCGCGGCTCGACGGACGGCCGGCAGGGCTGATGCAGGGCGCTGGGGAGGAGTGTGTACGTTTCTGCTGTGGCAGATGGCTTAAGAAGAGCCTTGACCGCACCTCAAGGGAACAACACTCCACGGTACAACAGAAGTGGCGAGGCATGCCTGGCCAAGGTCGCCCATCGGCCGCAGGTGCTGCACGTCCAGGTCGTCGCACCGGTGCGGGATGACGACCTGGCTGCCCTGGCGAGCGAGGGCATTGACCACGTAGCGTCCCAGGAAGCCGGTCGCGCCAAAGACGGTGGCGCAGATGCCGCTCACCTGCAGCGCGGCGAGCGGCTGCTGCATCAGTTCGAGGCACTGATGGCATTATGAAAGGCCGCAGAATGCGAGAATCAGCCGTCAGAAAGCGGTCAGATGGTCAGAAGCGAGATAGGCAGCAGTCCAGATGTGGGATGCGCACCGAGGAGCGGCCGCCCGGCCCCTTCTTCAGCCCCTTGTTTATCAGGCTGGGCGAGACGAGGTCGCTCGCCGAAGTCGGCCGAGGGACGGTTGCATACTCCCTCGCCCCCGCCCCGCACTCTGCAGTCCAGGCATCCAGTTGTGCTCAGGCGCTGGGTGCTGTCCACAGGTTTGGCAAGCAGCAGCAGCGTCGGCAGGCAAGCTAGATGCAGCATCGTCCATGGCATCAGCACGCCGCTGCGCTGCAACACCAGCCGGGAGCAGGTAGGGCGGGCGCACCAGCCGAGCATCCCGCCGCGCGAGCGGCGCCCAGGCGGCAGATCGCCAGCTCCAGGCCCCGCTTCGACAGCATGGCGCCCGCGTCCCGCACGACCGCCTAGTCTCCTCACCGCGCCCTCAGCACATCGCCTGGGCTGCAAGCCTGAGAGCGGCCGGTCGCCGGCCTGAGACGCCCAGCGGGCCGAACCGCCGATCCTGATGGCTGTGTGTGTAGGGAGCAAGATGGCAGTATTGATGAATCTCCTAGCTCTGGTCTCCCATGGATGGCTCGAGTCGAGCGGCGGGCTGCTAGAACACTTTCACCAAGGAACCCCACATAAAGGCCATTCATCATTGCTGAGTTCGCTGATTAGGCATCAGGATCTCGCCCTGCTGCCGGCACAGCCACGCAGGCCCTGGCTCTCGGGCCGCAATCCTGCGGCCGGCCATCTACATCAGCGGCTATCGCGCTAGGACCCCCGGAGGCTTGGCAGCAGCGTGACGGAGCCGTGGTGGAGACCCAACCATCCCCACAAAGGAGCCTGCTGCTGAGGGACGCGGCAGGACGACGGCAGTCTGGGCATGCACCGCCACCTCTGAGGCGTTCAGCCCCGAGCACCGTCGCAGCTGACCGCCCTCGGCATGGTGTCGTGACAACAGCCGAGGCGGCGCAGCAGCGCAGCAGCGCCCCGCGGGTCGCCAGCTGTTAGGGATGGGCAGGGACACCCAGCAGTTTGCCATCAGGCGCCAGGTGATCGAGTATGGCTCGATCCCGACCGCCTCGTGGCTGCACCACATCGACAGTACGACTGCGATCTCGCAAGCGCTGGCGAGGATGCTGGAGGCAGGCGTGAAAGACGCGGGGCGGAGTGAGGCCTCGCCGCCTGGCAGCATGCCTGCCTGCCGTAGCAGCCTGCATAGCTGCCAGCTGAGGCGTTGCCTGAGTGCAGGCCTGGTGGACGTGCCGACGCTGGCGCGCTGCCTGGAAGTCCCGCAGCAGCACGCCAAGGTGCGGTGCCCTGCCTGAGCGGATGTCGACTGCTGCCGGCACTGCGAGGGTGAGGAAGGAGCCGCCGGCTGCCGCCGCACATGCAGGTGCTGGCAGACATGCTGGACGCCGTCACGGATCCGCACCACAACTTGGTCACGCGGCCGCCCGGTGCGCATGCTGCTTGATCCTGAAATCCTGGCCTGCGGGTGTTGAAGCAACTTGCAGCCTGCCCAGGCTAGCAAGCCCCCCAGGCTCACCAGGCGGCATCCTCTGACCCTCCCTGAACTCGGCAACTGCCTGCTGCAAGGCAGCTGCCAGCAGAGTCCTGACTGGTCCCTGACGGCCCTCCTGCGCTGGCAGGCCGCTCGGAAGCGGGAGCCGTGGACGCGCATGCGGTCGCGCTGTTCCTCTTTGCGCAGCTGCACACGCGCCAGGCGCAGCGGCCCGAGGCGATGGAGGTGTGGCCTGCGGCGGGGGGTCCCGAGGACGGCACCGCGCCGGCGGCCATGCAGATCTCCTCCTCCGGCCCTTCGGGGCCTTCCAGCTCGTCGGAGCCGCAGCACGCGCCTGTCTCGCCCGCCCGCTCCAACTCGAGCACCTCCTCGGCCGGCTCGGCGCGGCACCACCCAGGAGGCACAGCCCCTCCCCTTCTTTTCTAAGGATGCTGCCTGCTGCGGTCGTGCCGCCTCGGGGTGCCTGCGCTCCGGCAGGCAGCCGCTGGGCGCCCTGTCCTTCCATTTTCTGGGGCCAGATGACCCGGCAGCTGCGGCTTGAACCCGAATCGGAGGGGGACAGGATGCTCCTGCCTGCTTCCGCTGCCTGCGCCGGTGTGCAGCAGCCGCCCTCCAGCGAACTGAGCGGCTGCCTGCCTGGCGGGCGCAGTCCACTTCCAGCAGCAGAAGAGCAACCAGCTGGTGCGGCGGGAGCTGCAGGCGCACTTGCAGCAGCACGCGGCGCTGCTGGCCGGCTACGCAGATCACCTGAGGCGGCACGCGCACGCGCTGCTCTCCCTCTGCCTCGACCGGTGCGGCCTGCCTCCCCAGCCGCACTGATGCCTGTAAAAGGTGAAAGGATTTCCCAGAGAAAGGGAAAAATCAGGTGGAAAACGTTTCGCCCGGCTGAGTCGGCCTGTTTTGAATGGGGAGAAATGTGCGCATTTCTCCCAGAGAAAGGGGAGCCGAGGGGGAGAATAAGTTTTCCCAGATGCCTCTCATGTTACCCCCCTCAGTGCCCATCCGGAGGAGCGCCGAGTCGCCAAGCCGGCAGGCCGCCTGCCCGGTCGGGGCTGGGCGGCGCTGGCGCCTGGAGCGGCTGTCTGCGCGGCCGGCTTGGGCGGAAACCGACTCTCTCTGCTGCGCTGTACTACTCTCGGCGGCGGCAGCCGAGAGGCAAAGATCACCAGCTGAGACTGCTGCTCTGTTGCGCATCGCCGCCCCTGCGATGCTGCATACTCGACCCCAGCCCAGGGGTTAAGAATCGAAATCCCGATAATTTGAATTCAAATTTCAAATTCAAATATCTGCAGGCCGCTCGTCGGCGTGCACGAGGGCAGCTTCCAGGGCGTCGGCGCGTCCGTGCGGGCGGGCGAATTCGACAGGCTGTCGTTTCTGCTGCGCGCGGCTGCGGGGCCGCCCGCGGCCGAGTCGGCGCCGGCGGAGAGCGACGAGGGGGCGGGCGCGGGGCCGATGGACACCGGGCCGTCGCCGCTGCCGGGTGCGCCTTTTTACCCCTGAACCCCTGCCATGCATGCGGCGCCTGCTGCCTCCGCGCGGCCGGCAGGGCCATTCGTGGGGCGGGC
>BHFV01000200.1:0-39487 GCA_003568905.1 Trebouxiophyceae sp. KSI-1
GGCGAGGCATGCAAGCCGGAGCCAGCAGAGCAGGGGGGCCGCCAGGGGCCTTTGCATCTGAGCGGTCGCTGCGAGAGAAAGAGCAGGGCGCAGGGTGCGAGCCGTGGCTGGGCGCAGCTCGAAGGAAAGGCGGGGCAGGGCACACCATGGCAGCCAGCGCAAGGAGAAGCGAGCCGGCAGCAGCGAGGGCGACAGCTTCGCGAGCGGCTGCCACTGCCGAACGGCCCCTGCCTTGCCGACACCCGACGCCTGCGTTTGCCGCATGCCAGCGTCGCTTTAGTGTTTTCAGGGTTTACCATAAACCCTCGACACTAAACCCTGGACGCAGCAGCCTGCCCTCCCACGCACCGCCGCTGCAAACCGCCCGGAGCATGCCGCTGAGGCCCGGACGCGCCCCTGGCCGCCGCAGAACGTGGCCAAGCTGAGCCACTCCGCCGGCGCCGTCACCTCGCTCGCCTTTTCCGAGAACGGCTACTACCTCGCGACGGCCGGCGGCGACGGCGTCAAGCTGTGGGACCTCCGCAAGCTGCTCAACTTCAAGGACCTCGGCGGCGGTCCGGCCGCGGTCGCGTTCGACCACTCGGGCCTCTTCCTGGCGGCCGCCGGGCCGCAGGTGGCCGTGCACGGCGTCAAGCAGGACTGGGCCGTCGTCAAGAGCTTTGCCGACCTGCCCAAGAAGGCGCGCCTCCCCTGGCTCCGCTTGCAGGCGCCGCGGCGCGGCAGCATCCCATCCTTCAAAGGATCCGAGCTGTGCTCCTGACGATGAGCCTCCTCCCCCACCGCTCGCGGGCTCTTGCCCCCTCTTGGGGCTTGTGCCCAGGTGGGCTGCCATCCGGTGGCGGGTCTCTCCCAACCCTTCTGCGCGTGTCCGTTGGTGGCAGCTGCCCTTCTGTTCGGTTGCAAAGGACGAGAGTCGCTGACGGGGGGACAAAGGCAGCCTGGGAGGCGCCCGCGCCTGCCTGCGGCTGACGCGGGTGCCGCCGCTGCGGCTTCCAGGGCGCCCTCAGCGTCAAGTGGGGCACCGACGCGAAGAGCCTCTTTGTCGGCGCGGCCGACCACAACCTGCGCGTGTTCGACCAGTCTGCTGGCGCTGCCCCCATGGAGTGAGGAGCCGCTCGCGGCTGCAGCGCGACTGTCGCAGCTGAAGAGTGCCTGCTGTGTGAGACGCATGCCTGGGGAGCAACGAAACTGCCGCAGCTGAACGGTGCCCGTGCCGTGGGATGCGTGCGATGACAGATGAGGGGGTGGCGTGCGGCGGTTCGGTCCTGAACGCTGCGAATCGCCCGCCCGGCTGGGAACTTGTGCGACTGCTGGCAAAGCGGGGCGTCTGCAGTGTGGCGGGGGGAAAGAGGGCGCTGGGAATGTCGCGCTGCAGTGCGGCAGGCGGGCGGGCAAAACACGTGTCAGGCAGCGGCGGCGGCAAGCACTGCCCGACATGGAAGCGCAATAAAAACAGGACGGACGCAGACCGAGACTCTTGGGACTACTGCTGCTCTCGCCTGGCTGGCAACCGCCTGGCGCAGAGGCGGCCAAAGGAGGCGGCCAGCGACAGAGAGTCTCCATCGACATACCCGAACCCTCACCGCGAAACGAGCGGCCCCTGATCAGACAGTTTGAGCGTGGGAGAGCGAGCCGGGGCGAGGTCGGCCCGACGGCGTGAGGCCACCATGGGGGCAGCTTTGGCCTCCGGCAGTTGACGGTAAGGAAGCACAGACTTCGGTTTTGAATTCAGAATTGGAGAGTACAGCTTTTCCTCAGTGCGGCAGCTCCCATAGGATGACGCAGCAGCGGCTCCTCGGGCTACTCAGCCCTCGCAAACGGCCTGTAACCAGCTGGGAGTGTCAGCATGCGCTTGGGAAGGTGCTGGCTTCCCTGGCGTCCCGGGACAAGAGCAAGACTCTGCACAGCCAACAGAGCAGACCTGATGTGGCTGGATCACGAGGAACGCAGGATCTAGAGGCTGACACGCAAGCGAGTTTGCATGGGGGGAGCATGGGGGATGCTTTGGCGGCACGGCAAGGTGATACGCGCCGGGCGAGCAATGCTCAGTAGGCGTCCGCTGCAGGCGTGCTGAACGCTGTGCGCGTCTCGTAGCGCGGCGCGACGTCCGCAGGTAGGCGCCCAGCTCGCCCCCGCGAACCCGAAAGGCGCGCCCGGGGCCATCGTGGACACGTGCGCTGCCCCGGGCTATGCACGGAGTGCAGACCAGGGTCCCCCCAGCGTGCGAGAGAAAGGGGGGAGTTGGGAGTTGAAAATTGAACTCCCTGCCCCCTGCCAGGCACTGGCTTGCCAACTGCCGGCTCCCCCCCCTTTCCCCGTCGTCCACCACGCCACAACCTATGGATGAAAGTTTGAAGTCCCACCGATTGCGAGACGTTGCGCTTGGCTGGGAACAGAACACCGCAGTTACTTTACTCAGAGCGCGAACAGCTCGAGACAAGCCAGGCCTTGCACAAACAGCACACTCGTGTGTCGGCCCCGCTCCACACAGCAGCTGCTGCACCACGGCAGCTGCTGACAAGTTTGGAGGCTGCGGCAGCCGCTCTGTTCCCGCTCGGGCATTCACCCCTCAGCAGTCGCGGCAGCAGCGCCTCACACGCGGCGGGACAGCACGCGGGCGGCCTGGTGCGGCGTCAGACGCGACACGCCGAGCGGCTGCAGCGCGGCGGGCCCGGCGCCGGCCGCCAGCGCGCGCGCCGCCCCCGCCGCGGTCTCCTCGTCGGCGGTCAGCAGCGCAACGGCCTCCGTCAGCTCCCGCAGGTGCGAGCCCGGCTTGGCTGTGAAGCGGCGGAACACGCCCGCCAGCGCAGCGACGTCCACCGCCAGCTGCGCCGCGCCCTGCGCCCGGCAATGCATGCCCTCAGGACAGGAGGCCGAACGGGGCAGAGCCTCTGCCGCCTCCGCTTCGGCGCTGCTGCAGCCGCTTCCCCACGCTCCACACCGGCCGTCGTTCTCGGCTGCTCAAGGCCTGCAGGCTCTGGAGGTAGGGGCGCGCCTGCGGCGAGAAGAGCGCCTCGGCCGCGAGTGCGTTGAACAGGAAGAGGGACAGCGAGGAGGCGGCGCCCTTCCAGGCCGCCCGGAACAGCACCGAGTCGAGCGAGGCGGCCAGGCGGGCGAGCGCGGCCTCCAGACCCTCCAGCGCCGGGCGCAGGCCGGGCGAGACCACGCCCTCCCTGCGGCCTCCAAAAAAACGATATTTTCATTAGTCACACAGTCAACCCGCGCTGATTGCAACCACCCGACCACCGCAAAAGCCGGCCACTTGGGAAGGTTTTGGAGCGAGATCCCACTCACAAGACGGTTTTGCATGCAATTTTGAAAACCGGGCCCTGAGAGGCCGGCCGCTTACGGTATGCAACCCGCTTATCGAAGTGCCGCTCATCAAAGTGCTGCTTATCGAGGTTTGGCTGCACAGGTGGTCACGACGGCACGCACGTGGCAGCAGCAGCAGAGCGAGCTGCTCGCGGGCGGCTTCGACCAGGAGGCTGCAATCGCCATGCTGGCGCGCCTGACCATTTTCAAGTGAGGAGCCTTCGAACAGTCTGTCCCCCATCCGGCTCATTCTTTCGCTGCAGGATGCGGATTCCCGCACCCTCTTCAGCCTCCATGCTGGGCTTGCCTCGGCACGCAGCATAACCGTCTGTGCAGCAGCCAGGCGCTTCTGCCACGCCGGCAAAACCTGGCAGAATCCCTTACACCGCTTCCAGGCGGACAAGTGAGAACAGAGATGCGACTCCAACACTCCCCAAAACCACCAAACAACAAAATTACAGGCGGGTACGCATCGTCGTATGGGCCTGTAGGTATGCCCAGAAAAGTCTGCGACTCCTGCACCCTCGCGAAACAAGCGTCCAAAACGAAGTGGACTTTCCCCCCCCGTAACGAGTAATTTTGAGAGAATGCGCGCTTTTCGACTGGGTCGACCGCCCTCACGAACCTGACCCCATTGCCGATGGCAGGCTGATGGAGGAGGACGCCCTGGAGGTGCTGCGCTGGCTGGACCGCTCCCTCATAAAGCTGGCCGCCCGCTTCGGAGGCTACACCCGCAACCAGGCGGACACCTTTCAGTTTCCGGACAACTTCTCGCTGCTGCCGCAGTGGGCCTTCAACCTGCGCCGCTCGCCCTTCATGCAGGCGCGGCCGCCCACCTGCCGACAGCCTGGCGATGATCTCAGTCAGATGAGGGAGTTTTCATTCTCATTTCAATTCTAAACCTTGAAACGACGACAGCTCGGGAATCTCGGGGGTCTGGGTCGTTTGGAGCCTGGCAGCCGCGGCCAGCAGAGGTCGTGGCGGGAACTTCATGGTGGTGTTTAGAGTTAAGGTTTTATTTCTGGATTGGGGGAAACGGTTGCGCACTAGGGAGCGAGCAGACTCTGTTCGAGGAAGCCGGCATTGTGCAGAGGCTGCTGCGCCTCCGCGGAGCCTCTCTTAATCGGCGTATGGAGCACTGCACTGAGTTTGCGTTCAGAATCACATGTATCTGCTCTCGATGCATGGATCTGCTCCTGATGCACACGCAAGCGGGGGCGGCAGCCCTGGTAAGCCCCACTTGTCGTCCCCCTGCTGGCAAACCCTGGCGCAGCCACGTTGGCGCCTCCAAACCCCGTTTCTGCCAGCCTGGCGCCCCCGCCTCGCCCTGACAGCCTGGCGGCGTTCGGACAAGCAGGTGCAGGGCTTTTCGCCTGACGAGACGGCTTTCTTCCGCCTCATGCTCGACCGCGAGAGCACCGCGGGTGCATTAGTCATGATCCAGCCGCAGCTGCTGGCCTACGGCTTTGAGCAGCCGCCGCGGCCGGTGCTGCTGGACGTGCAGAGCATCCGGCCCGACGAGGTGCCCCCCTTTTCCCCCCGGGTTTAGATTCCCCTCCGAAGCAGCTCGCTGGCCACGGGCGGGAGGGGCTCCCGCCGCTGTCGACTCTCCGAGCCGCAGACAAAAGCCCCAGTTCTTGCCTGGAAAATGATAAGAAATGCTGTGAAGGAATCGGCAGCGAGGGGCGACTGGGGCGGCGGCAGCAGTGGCGGCACGCGTGAGGGCTCGGCCCGTAAGAACGCCCGCTGTTTCGCGCCACAGGTGCTGCTGCTGGACACCTTCTTCATGGTGGTGGTCCACTACGGCTCCACGATAGCGCAGTGGCGGGCGGCCGGCTACCAGGACCAGCCGCAGCACGCGGCCTTCAGGTGCTTGAACCCTTTCAAGCTTTTTGACCCTTTACTTTTCGAGGATTGATAACATGGAATGCCATAGACTCTTGAAGTCCTAACAGCCTGCTGCGCCGCCAGCCTCCTGCTGCCGCGAGGTCCAGCTGCAGCCGCCCGCTGCCCTGCCAGGCGGCTTCCCTACTGGTGGCAAGGAATCGGCAGGCTGGCGACGGCAGCCGCGGCTGGGCTGCCTGTGCTTGGCCGGCTCGCTGCTGCTGCAAATCGGCAGTGGAGGCCGCTGCAGCTGCCCCTGATGCTGCCGTGGCGGTCGGTTGCAGGGAGCTGCTGGAGGCGCCCCTGGCGGAGGCGCGCGAGCTGCTCAAGGGCCGCTTCCCGGTGCCCAGGCTGTTGCAGACGGATCAGGGCGGCAGCCAGGCGCGCCGCCTCACCCCGAGACCACGAACGATGAGAGCATATAACGCACAATGCTCTGGCATTCCGACGATTCAGCGCCCGGCGAATGGTCCCAGGGCACCAGTGTGGCTGCCCGCACCCAGCCAGCAGCAGCCTGCCGATTCGGTCTGATCAGCTAGGCCATGGCTGCGCTGCCACTGACTGTTTTTTCCAAAATCAGCATTTTCCCCCCAAAAATCAGCTTTTTTTTCCAAAAAGCATGCTGCGAGCCGCTCGTATGCACCCCCTTTTGAGCTGAGCGGCTGCCACGTCCGCAGGCGCGCTTCCTGCTGGCGCGGCTCAACCCAAGCGTCACGCACAACCGGGCGGCGGCGGCCGCGGGCGCCGGCAGCGAAGTCATCTTCTCGGAAGACGTGGCCCTGGACGTGTTCCTGGACCACCTGGCCAAGCTGGCGGTGGCCGAGTGAGCCTGCTCGGCCGGCGCTGCTGCTGCGCGGCTCTCAAGCGGAACAGAGCGAGACCGCAGGCTGCTGCAGTGCCGCGTTGTGGCCCTGGAAACCTGCATGCTGCTGCGCCGGTGCAGCAGCCAGCTGAGCGACTTGAAAGGGGGAGAGAGAGAGAGTGCGCGAGTGTGTAGTGAGTGAACGGTTGCGTTGCAGGAATCACACCGCTTGTGAGCGGACTGTCTGCCAGGCGTCGAGTGAGCAGGGGCCGCGCAGCGCTGCGGTCTAGTAGTGAGCAGGCCAGGCAGTAAGCGTTCAGCCGGCAGTGGTTCGTCAGCGACATATCTATTCCAAGAAAGATGAGTCCTCTGTTGCCACGGTGATACGCAGTGCGCATGGAAGGGATTTCACGGTGCGGCTCCCTGGCCATGTGCCTCTGTGAGCAGGGAGCCTGCTGGGTGCCGGGGCAGTGAGCAGGCGAGCTTCAGGACAGCAGGCGCTCCCGGTGGGGCTGCAAAATCGGTCGATGAGGCGCGCTCGCTCAGCCCTGTGGCTCGCCTGCTGCCGCTGGCAGCGGCTGTGGCGCGGCGCCGCTCACCTCCTCCGGGCTGGGCGCCCCTTGCCGAGCCGCCGCGCGTCGGCTCATGGCCAGGTGCAGTAGGTCGAGCAGCGCGGCCGCCGGGTTGCCGCCGTTGGCCGCCAGAGCGGCCGCTGCGACCGCGGCCGCGTGCGCCGTCTCTGGGTCCTCCTCCAGCCGCGCCGGCAGGCATCCGCTCCCTGTGGTCGCAGCCTTGGCTGAGAAGGCCCTTCTTCCTGGATCAGTGCAGCGAGTGGAGGCTCCTGTGGCAGCGGCGCCGGTGGCAGCGGTCCGAATCCGAGCCGTGGTTGCCGGACAGCCTTGCTGGCATGCGTTACGAGAGGAGGGGCTGGGAGGTCGCACCGCGGGCGACCGGCAGCTGCGCGCTCTGCACGCGGCGCACATCCTTTGCGGGCGTCATGCTTGGCTCGGCCGGGCCCGGCTGCGAGCGCGCCGGCGAGTGCGGCAGCGCCAGGAAGCGGTCGGGGTCCTCCTCGGCGGCCAGGCCCGCCCAGCTGCTCGCCGCGCTGCTGCCCTGCGACTCCAACGCCCGCACCTGCAGCGCCTTCTTGTGCGGCTGCAGCGCCCGCACCAGCCGCAGCAGGCGCTGCTGCTCGTTCATCGCCGCGTTGGCCTGCAGCGCCGACGGTCGAATTGAGCTGGCTTGGCGGGCAGAGGATGGCAGGCTTCAGAAAGGGCAGCAGAGACTCGCCTTTTCCTGGACGCGTTGGCAGCTGGCCTGGAGCAGGCTGTTGGCGTGCCGCAGCCTCTTCACCTCCGACTGCAGCAGCTGAAACTCCGCCTCCTCCTGGTCGTCCTCCGTGCGGGGCCTGCGTTCCCGGATCTTCCGCGTCAGGCATGCGGCTTTGCGAAGCATTGTATATAACAAGATGGCGGCATGTCTCGAGACGGCGACCGACCGCTTCAGGAGCCCTGCCTGGCCCTCGGGGGCCGGAAAGCCGATGCTGGCCTCAAGGCTGCTGCGGCCGAGGTCGGGTGAGTCGAGCTCCGGCGGCAAGAAGACCTCAGGCACAGCCACACCCGAGCCCTCGCTGCCCAGCAGCAGGTCCTCTGCAGCCAGCATGGCCTGCGAGAGCACAACAACGCGCCTGATGCGACCGCAGAGGCTTGCGATGGCAGCTGGACCGGCCAGCACTCGTTGTCAGCTGGGTGTGGCGGCAAGAGTTTGGTGCTTTTGTGAGCCACATCACCTCGCCGCCTTGCTCTTCCACGTATACCCGAGCAGCAGCATCTTGCGGCACATATCCGTGTTGGGAGACGCACCATGGCGCGGAACGGGCTGTGACGCGCCCACCAGTGCCCGGCGCTGGGGCCGCCGGCGGCTCGCCCGCACGCCTAGCTCCACCTCTTAGAGGCCCTGTGGCCGGTGTGCGAGCGCTCCAGCGCAGTGGCCGCTATCCGTGCGAGCTAGGCCCAGTCCGGCGATGGCCTAGCGCGCTCCGGGCCGGATGTCTCGTGCCAGAGGTCCAGTGTCAACCAGTGCTATCGCTGTCTCAGATACTATAGGTCACGTTTTACGGCCAAGGAGAGTGTGTTGCCCCGCTAGCTACAGGCACATGAGCTGGCCTAGTTCACGGAATGCGATGGATGGCTGCACCTCTGCCGTAGCTGAGCTCTCGCGATCTCTTCACTGGCGACGTACCACGCTACTGGAGAGCAGAGTAGGCGCCGCACCAAGTGACACCGCCTTTTCTGACGCTCCCGTGGCGGTGAGTCAGACGGCGCGCGCAGCCGCGTTTGAACTGCTTTGCCCCAGCTCACAACGGTCGAGCCTCCATCCGCGGCGCAGACGAGGCTGCGTGCTGTCACGTTGGCGCAGGCGAGCCCAAGGCGGCTGCTCAACCAGGAGTCCCAGCGATGTGTACGCTTGGGCTGTGGATGCTTGCACACAAAGAAACCAGCTTGCAACAGGCGCCAGGAGCAGCAGCTCGCGGCAGTTCTGAGCGTTCGGCAGGGACCAGGGGAAACGCAGGCAGCTCTTCCAGCCCAGGCGGAGAAGTCAACGGCAGTGCAACGGGGGATCGCCACACAACTCTTGCTGCGATGGGAACATGCTCGGAGCCTTGCGCAGGTCCGGCCGCGGTCCAGAGTCGTCGGGGGTCTTCTTGAAGCGGGAAAGCGGCGGGCAGGGGCCGCCGCTGCTGCTTGGATGAAGCCGGCCCAGCCTCAGGCGGCGGAGCCGTTGCCGATGCCGGCGGGCGTCGGCGGCTCGTTGCCGTCGCGCGACCAGCGCCTGCCCTCGTTGATGGACAGCCGCGCCCTGCGACCGGACAGAACCGTGACAGAGCCGCCTCACTCCGGAAGAGGAGAGCGGGAACGCCGTTTCCGCGAAGAGTGACTTTCGCTCTCCTGCACACACGCTTCCTGACAGACAGGCCGGCTGCGGCAGGCACCCCAGCCGGGCCCCGCCACCTTCCCTTTAGCGCCGCGCCGCGCCGAGCTCGCGAGGTGGAGCGCTCGATCGCTGAGCGGCTGGAAGACAGCAGCGGCTCGCGGGCGGACAGGGGACGAAGCGCGCGCCACAGCAGATCCTCGCCTCTCAGGGTTTTCCAAACCCTAAACCAAAGCCCGTAAGCCCTAAACATGCCGGCGCACTCACTCTCGCCAGAACCGGGCGTTTCCGTCCCGAAGCCCATCGCTCACACCGGCAGAAACGCTGTCGCCGTGAGCAGAGCAGAGAGCCAGCAAGGGTGGGGGAGGGCCCCACCGGCGCGGCGTGGCCGGCTCGCCGCCGCCGCCGCCCTGCTGCTTTGCCAGCAGCGCCGCCACCTGCGCCCGCAGCGCCGCGTCCGCCCGCAGCGCCGCCGCCAGCCCGTGCAGCAGCCCGTCGCGCCCCTCAGGGCTCGCGGTCAGGCCCAGCAGCGCCCGGCTGGCAGCGCGTGCGCGCAGCGCCTGCGGCGGAGGGCGCCCCACGGTCGTGACGGCGGTGTGAGCCCGTGAAGGCATGCAGGTCGGCGGGCACTCCGGCTGGATGTGCTTGTGGCACCCGCTGCATTCGTTCAGTGTGCCAGAGGGGGAAGGCCGCCGGAGGCGGGGGAACGAACTTGAGAGAGCTGCAGTCCCGCAGCACCCAGTCAGGAGGCTGCCGGCTGCCCGCAGCCGGGGGGAGGGAGGGGCCAGCCCCGTTGGGTGGAAGAGCTGAGCTGTGGGCGCCGCTGCTGTGGTGGGGAGGGGGGGGGGGCACCTTGAGTTCGGAGGCTATCACAATCGCGCCGGCCCCCTCCGCCCACGCCAGGAAGGCGCCGTCGTTGGCCCAAGCAGCCGCCTCGGCCGCGCTCAGCTCGCGGGGCCTGCAGCCGGCAACCCCCTTTTGATATTTCCATTTCTGTTTCGTTTCCCCCCTCCGTGAGCTGGACAAGCGCCGCGGCAACGGCCGCCCGGCCCGCTCGCATCCCGCAGCCACCGGCTGAGCTCCCCAGAAACGTGCTCTTTAGAATTTAGGGTTTATTACGGATAAGCCCGCACCCGCTGCTGCGCGAGCCAGCATCGCTGCTGCGCGCAAGCCCACACCCCTTTGGGGAATCTAAAGCTCGGGATACCCCAAGCCCTACAGCCCTCGAGCTCTCCAGCAGCAGGAGGGTTGGTCGCACCGCTCCGCGCCGCCCTCGGGCCGGCTGCGGCCGCCGCCCAGGAACCAGGCGCGCAGCAGCTCGAGGGCCGCCGGGCGCGCGACGGCGGCGTCCGTCGTCGTGATGTGCTTCAGGATCTCCTCCTCCGCCAGCCTGGCGGGCGGCGGCAGGGCCGGGATTCAGGGCTGCCGCCGGCAGCGGCAGCAGCGGCGGCACGCGCCGCGCTCGCTGGCCGAATTCACAGACCTGAGACTCGCTTTGCGTTCTTCCGACAGGCCTCCTGATGACCTCACTTTCTTCGGGGGCTTGAGAAGCTTTGCTTGCCGTGGGTGGGACGCGCGTTTCCGATGCGGCCGACTCACACAAGGCGGGAACGCATCCAACTGGTCACTGGTTCTTCTCGCAAAAATCTCACAGAACAACATTCGAAAACCGTTCTTTGAGATTTTTGCGAGCGCAGGCGCGCGGGCCCGCCCCTCTGCCGCCGCTCGCCAAGAAGAGCCTCCGATCTCCGTTTATTCATATGAGAAAAGTGATCATTCTGTGTAGGTGTGTCACGACGTCCCCCCCTTTCTGTCTTCTCTCCTCTTGCTTTTCTCTCTTTTTATTCAACGTTATTCAGCGAGCCAGGCAGCTGCCTCGCTTGCCACGCATGCGGTCAGTTCCAGTTCCGGCAACTCTGAAACTGAAAAAAAAACTGAAAACTGAAAAACTGCAAAACTGTAAAAAACCACACCCCACTGTGCGCGCGCGATCTTTCGAGGAGCGGCGGCGGGGAGGGGCGGGGGCGCGCGCCTGCGCTTGAGGCGGCGGGACAGGAAGGCGCGCGCCTCGCGCCACGGCACTATGCCCGCCAGCACGCCCTTGGCGGCCATGCGGACTGGCGTGTCGTGCATCTCCGCGAAAGCCACCGCCACCTGCTCGCGGAGAAGGACAGGCTGTCAGAACCGCGCTCGAAAGGGGGGAAGGGGGGCCGACGTGGGGGGGCGAAAGATGGGGTGGAAAGCACAGGCTGGAGGGCGAGCGGGAGTGGAGGGAGGGGCACGCCGGCATGGCTGCCCAGAAAATTAGGAAAAAAGCCAAAATTTTCCCTGCCGTGAAAACTGGAAAAAGCCGAGTTTACCATTTCGGGCCCCGTTTTCCGCACGCCACCCATGCTGAGAGCAGGCTGAGGCAGACCCAGCCCTGCCGGTTCAGCTCCAGGGTATGTAGAGGGCATAGCTCTAGGGTGTCTCTAGGGTTCCCAGCAGCGGCGGCGCAGCAGAGGTGGGGCCGTGCCTGGCGGTAGATCGGAAGGAGCGCGGCCTCGCGGGCCTTTATGGCGGCGGCCGCGGCCGGCCCGCCGTCGCGCCGCAGCCGGGCCAGCTCCGGGTCGAGCCGGTGCATGGCCGCCAGCAGCTCGGGCGCGCGGAACTTGATCTCGACGATGCCCTCGGGCTCGAGCACGCCGCCGCGGGCGGCCGGGTCGGCGTACATCTCGACCTGCGGCAGTTACAGCACAGCGGCAGTTACACAGCGGCAGTTACACCGCGGGAGTTACATAGCGGGAGTTGCGGCAGGAGTCCTTGCTGAGAGTCGGGGCGTGATGATCCGGAGGGATTGGAGAAAGGGGCCAGGGGCTGCAGGAGGGGGGTGACGCGAAAGGCCTGTTGCAGGCGGATGGGGTGCTCGCCGCAGCGCATGGGGGCAGAGCAGGCCCCAGCCGGCGGGCTGACGGGGCTTTAGGCCGCGCTCTTCACCCGCGGGCGCTTGTGCAGTAGCAAGTTGCCCCTCGCTTGCTGCCAGGCAACCGACCAGGGACAGCCCACCAGCAGGCTCGTTCGAAATGCAGCTGCGGCACCACCGGGGGAACTGCACCCTGCCCGCTTTGCACTCAGTGCGGCTCTGGCGGCCGCTTCCTCGTCGACTTTTTGGGCTCCCGATCGTTGGATTCAAATTTTTAAACTCAAAATTCAAATTGTTGATTCGAAATTCACCTGCTGCGCGTTGATCTGGCCGTCGATGACCACCCAGGCACCGCCCCGCAGCTCCGCACCGGGCGGCAGGTACACAAAGACGGGCTGGCGGTACGTTCGCAGGTTCTCCACAATCAGGGAGCCGGCCTGCGGACGCTCGGGGGCGAGAGTTAGGGCAAATGTTCGGTGTTTAGGGTCTGCCTGAAGGCGGGGCGGCCGCGGCTTTGACAGGCTGTCGGGTGCTATGGCCTGGCTCGAGCCGAGGACGCGACTTCCGCATCACACCACGGTAAATTCAAATTCGAAAAATTTAAGATTCAAATGGGAATTAATGTCTTGCACCATCCTGGGGCGAGGACAGGCTGGCTCTCGGCCCCGCCTGAATGCACGGGCAGGCTGGCCGGGGAGGGCTGCTGTCCAGGGTCCAGGAAACCCTAATTGGAGGGTTTCGGCGCGCCTGCAGCACGCCCTCGAACAGGTCACGCTGGCCGCCCGAGAAGCCGCGCCAGTTGGCGAGCACCAGCAGCGGCAGCCCCTCGCGATCGAATTCCTCCAGCGCGTGCGCCGTCTTGAGCGCCGAGTCGGGGAACCAGACCTGCCAAGAGAGCGCGCTCTTTCTGAATCCTGAACTCAAATAAGTTCGATTGAATCCAAAAATTGAGAACTGATTCGAGTTGGATTTCCTACGGTCGTGCAAGCGACGCCGCTGAGCCACCACGCGAGACGCTCTGAACCTCCGACCCTCTGCTAAGGTTCTAGGGTTTCTAAACCCTAAACCCCGTTGGGAAATAAGAGGCGGTCCTGTGTGGCTCTCAAGACAGGCTGGACCGGATTTCCGAGTACCCTGGACCCTAACGCGCGGGGGGGGGGGGGGGGCAGGCAGACTTGTGCCCGGTGCAATTTCAGAGCTCCTCTAGGAGGCAGCGCGGCGGCAAGGAGCTGCAGGGCGAGAGCTGCCAGGGGCTTCCCGTCGCTTTGCGTCCGATGTCCCCTGTCCGAAACCCTAAAGCCCTACACCAGGGTCGAGAGCGGCGCGCCTGGCCGGCCTGCGGCACGAGCCGCTCGGACGAGTCGGGCGCGCCGGGATCTGCCGGGATGTTGAGCATCACGGTGGCGGTCTCGACGGCGATGACGCCTGCGGGCGCGGACGGCGGCGGCTCGGCACAGGGACAGTAGGGTCAGGGTTTAGGGTTCGCACACGCCGCAGCGGTCCCGCTCATACGGCGGCACCCGGAACCCTTCAGGGTTCATGGCCGCACCCTAACCCCTGAACGGGGCCCGGCTGTGCGGAACCGGCGAGCGGCGGCGCAGCCGGAAGCTGCAAAAACCCTGAAAGAACCCCGAAGCGACCCTGGTCACAAGAGCTAGGGTCCTCTGTCGTTTCCCTCGAAAACGCTGCCCCCGCTCCGGCGGCCTCCGAGAGGGCACCCGGCGACCTCGCGCCCCAAGACTCACACCTCCTGAACCCTAAAACAACCCGCACGTCCGAAACCCTAGACTGACCCGAAACCCGCACCCCCAAAACCCTACACTGACTCGGTACGCAACCAGATCGGTACGCAAGCAGATCGGTACGCAACCAGAGGGAGCAGATAGATTTTGGGGAGGGTTTGGGCGCACCGACGGGCACGCCCGCCAGCCTGGCGCGGCCTGTCACCACCGAACGCGCCCAGCCGGCGCTCGCCTCGCGCCAGGTGCCGGCGTCGAAGAGGCCGCCCGGGCCGGCGATCGCGGCGCGGGGGTCCAACTTCTCGCCTGCAGGGTCAAGTATAGGGTTTAGACGGCGAACACCCCCGAACCCTACCCGTGGCTGAGAGAGAGCTGCCGAGCTGGGAGCAAGCCGCAGACATCGCAGCGCTAGCGGGGGAATCCGTCGGCCCGAAGCAGGCCGCGGCGGGCTGTGAGCTGACAGATGCTCCTCGACAAATGGAGGCATTGATTCATCAATTTATAAATGCAGATATTGAAGAACAATCCCCAGGCCATCCATAGTCAGGGCACACCATCAAAAAGGGACAGCCGGCCCTTTCTTCCCTCCCGGGAGAGAATAAACGACCCGGGGGGACCATGCACGGCTGCGGCGCCCCAAGAGAGCCCTCCGCCCTTGCTGCTGCTTGAGGGGCGCGAGTCCAGGGTTCTTAGTCGCGGTAGGGTTCAGTGGTAGGGTCTCATGCGAGGGTGACACACCCGCCGCAGGCACGCAATTGGCAGGTCGATCGGCTGGGTCGGAGCCCGTTAGGGTTAAAAGTAGGGTTTAGGGTATTCGGTAACGCACCGGCCGCGGGCATGTAGGTCACCGGGCGGTCTGCGGGGTCGGCGCTCGGCAGCGGCAGCGGCGGCCCGCCGACGTGCGCCGGCATGGTGCCGAGCCACAGCAGCAGCGCGGTCACGCCCTCCAGGTCGTCAGCGACCACGTGGTGACTGACGCCGTTGACGCCCATGACCTACGGCTAGGGTTTAGGGTCCGTCAGCGGCGCAGCAGGCTGCAGGAGGGGCGCGTGCCGACGCTGCGGGAGTCGGCTGCGGCGAGAGGCCGTCCGCGCAAAACAGCCTCGCGGCCGTCACCTTGACCCTAAACCCTAAACACTAGACTGATTCCGGTCGTGAAATCCGGTGCAGGGACAGTCCAGCAATCTCCACGCTGACGACTCGAAAATGCAGAGCCCGGAATCCTGTTCATAAAACCCTGATCGGCGGCAGCCTTGGGCCCGCCGAGCTGCGCGCGGCTCGCGCCCACCTAGCGTCCCACTAGCAGCCATCCTGAACCCTTGCGAACCCTAGCAGCGGCGGCGGTGGCGGCAGGCGCGCCTCGGGCCCGCCGAGCTGCGTGCGGCTCGCGCCCACCTCGCGCCCGAGCAGCAGCTGGAACCCAGAAATACCCTAGTAAAACCCTAGCGGCGGCGGCGGCGGCGGGCGCGCACTGGGCCCGCCGAGCTGCATGTGGCTCGCGCACACCACGCGCCCCCTATCAGCCAAGCTCTGCCCTTTAACCCTCTGAAACCCTAGCAAAACCCTAGCGGCAGCCAGCGGCGGCGGCGGGCGCGCCTTGGGCCCGCCGAGCTGCATGTGGCTCGTGTACACCTCGCGCCCGAGCAGCTTGTTGAGCGCCGCGTAGCCGGTGAGAATGATAGGCTGGTCGGCGCGCTGCACGCAGCGGCGGCCGAGCCGCGCCAGGTAGGCTCCGATGCCGACGGTGCGGCCCGAGACGAGCGTCATCGTCAGGCCGTCGCGGAACGCGCGACTGTACGCCGCCGCGATCGCGGCCGAGCCGGAGAGGCACTCGACGCCGAGGCCGTCCTCGGCGCCGATCACGTCGGACAGCA
Organism: Trebouxiophyceae sp. KSI-1; assembly: GCA_003568905.1. Classification (NCBI taxonomy): domain Eukaryota; kingdom Viridiplantae; phylum Chlorophyta; class Trebouxiophyceae; species Trebouxiophyceae sp. KSI-1. The sequence continues at coordinate 15,445 of BHFV01000200.1, forward strand.
CCCAGCGGCGCTCGCCTGCGGGCGGCGGTTACGTAGGGTTGGCGTTAGGGTTCAGGTCAGGGTTCAGGTGTTTGGGGCAGTGACGGCGGTAGGATGCAGAGCCTGCGGGAAGAGTGAGCTTCTCCGTTTCCTTTCCCCCCAAACAAAACAAATCATCCGCGCCCCAAGAAACGTACTACACCTGGATTTTTGTGCTCCGGTTGGAACAAGCTATCCCCTCTTGAACATCTGTGGCAGGGGGCCTTCTAAAACAGGCTGTTGCGTGGCCCTCCTGAGATTGCCCCGAGTTTCAAGGCTGCGAGGGGCGCGGCGAAAAGGGCTGGCTGGTCTCAAACACAAAGGTGCTTCAAGCCCTACAAAAGCCCTACCGTGGTCGTCGTTGGGCACCGCAGCCACGGAGCCGGCGGCCGCCCGGTAGTCGGCGTCGCTCAGCCACAGGTAGCGGAAACCCTTGGTAGGGTCGCCAGGATTTACCCACTCCACCTGCGCACAAAGGCGGGCTGAGTCTGCTGCCATCTGCTGCCGTCTGCATACACCCCTCATGGCGTTGTCAAAATTCGAAATTCGAAATTCGATTCTCGGCATGTATCTTGCCTGCCGGTTCTGTCCTGATTCCAAGATGCTGCGCAGTCGCGGGTGGCTGGGCCAGCCTGGCGAATGAACAGCCTGGCCTTTTCAGGGCAACATGCCCAGCCGCAGGGGCGCTCCACGACCATGTGTCAGGAGCACAAAACCCTAAGCTATACCCCAAAATATGAAACGGCACACCGGGCTCGTGCTCGCAGGCACGACCTTGCAAGCAACGCCATTACGGTTCGGAGGTTCGGGAATTCTCGTGAGCTTAACCCTTAACCCTAAACCCTTAATCATAACCAGAACCTTGAAACCCTCAACGCGAAAAGGGTGCCCCTCTCGACCCTGAAAGCCCGCGTTGCCCCCGGCGTGCAGCATGTGCCCGCCCTCAGGCACCGCTCCGCCTCCCTCTTGCCAAAAAAAACAAATCAAAATCTGCGGCGGAGGAAGCTGCGTGCCTGCAGCCGCTGCTTGACCTCGCTCGCGAGGCCGACGCAAATTTGACCGATTCGCATTGAGGAAGAAAATTCTTTGGACAACTTTTTTAAAATATCCCCCCCCCCTCCCGCTAACGAACCTAAATCCCCTTGACACAATCGGAGCGCGCCTGCAGGCGCTGCCTGACCTCGCTCGCTCGCCCAACCCCATTTTAAACCCTTTTCTCAATGTTACTAAGGCACGGAAATGCGTGCTCGCGGTGCGAAACATCCTAAGCCCTAAACCAAAAAACATGAATCTACGGCGGAGGGAGCTGCGTGCCTGCAGGCGCTGCTTGACCTCACTCGCGAGGCCGACGCGGGCGCCCGAGTTGGCAGCCAGGTAGATCAGTGGCAGCCGCTCCTCCAGCGCGTGCTCGGTGGCCGCCTTGAAGGCGGCGTCCTCGCGCGTGCCGAAGGCGCCCGAAGCAAAGGTGATGTCGTTCGCGACGGCGACGACCTGGCAGGCACGGCGCTGGCGTTAGGGTTTCTCCAGGGTTCAATGATGTCCAGAGACGTAGGGTTTCTCCAGGGTTCAATGATGTCCAGAGACGTAGGGTTTCGCCATGGTCTTATTGTTTCGAGGGGCGAAGGTGGGCGGGCCGCGGCGGCGACCTGGCAAGGGGCTTGCGTGGCATTTTCAGGGTTCTGCCAGGGTTTCGAGGCGTCGAGGCGCACGATGATGTCGTTCGCAATGGCGACAAGTTCGTGGACGCGACGCTGGCGTTAGGTTTCTTCAGGGTTTTATTGTTTCGAGGGGACGGTTAGGTCGTCTGCAACGACTCGAAGGTCGAGATGCGGATCCTGAGGGTTCGAATCCCCAAATTCCGGTTCTGGGCTGCTGCAGAGGGCAGGCAGGAAAGGGAGGCCTGGGCGCCAGGCTGGCATCAAGTCGCCAAGCAGGAGGTGGAAAACAAAGGTGAAGGGAGGCACACGGCTGGCACGCCCACAGGGCAAAGGGAGAAAAGCCGAACGTCGAGGAGCAGAAAGGGGGCCCAGCCACCAGCCCTCCGAGCACAGGAAAGCCAGGCTGGGCACGCGGCGCGGCTCGGCAGGCAGGGGGCGGGGGACAACCTGGCGCCCCTGGGGGAACTCAGGCTTTTTGATAGCGTGAGCAGCTCAGCAGCCAGGGAAGGAAGAACAACCTGGCGTCCCTGGGGGCACACGGGCTTTTTGAGAGCGTGAGCAGCTCGGCCGGCAGGAGAGCAGGGGACAACCTGGCGTCCCTGGGGGAACTTGGGCTTCTCGAGAGCGTGGCGGCTCGGCAGGCAGGGGAGGGAAGAACAACCTGGCGCCCCTGAGGGCACTCGGGCGTTTTGAGCGTGAGCAGCCAGGCCACCATGCCGACGTCGTTGCGCCCGCTCGGCCGATCGGTCGGCAGCATGAAGGGCGGCGCGGCGGCGCCGGCCGGCGGCACCACCAGCTCCTGCGCCTCCACCAGCGGGCCTGCGGGCGCCGAGCTCAGGCTTAGGGTTCTGACGGGCAGGGTTCTGGCAGTTGGGGTTTCGAGAACCCTAGAAACGAGGCGCGGCGGCATCGAAAAGTGGCCCGGCTCAGCCGCTCGTAAGAGGAAAGGGGGGGGGGTGGCGTACATTCAGACACCCTGACTGCTGCAAAGAGGCAGAGGAGGGGAAGGAGGCGCCAGTTCGCCTTGTAATGCGCTGCCCGGCTCGCGCGCTCGCAATTTCGGGCAGAAGGGAGTGCGCGGCCTGACACCCTGTGACCCTGAAACCTGGAAACAAAGGCGCGCCCTGCGGCATGCTGCCGGGCCCGCTCGAAACTCTGGGCAGAAGGGGGGAAAGGGGGGCCCAGCCCAAACCCCACAATGAGACTACCTTTCCGCTGCCTGAAAGCCGAAGCTAAGACACCATGACTGCTGCAAAGAGAGAGGGAAAATAGGGTAAAGGGGTGGAATGCGCGCCCTGCGGCATGCTGCCCGTTTCTCGCGTTCGGAAAATTTCGGGCAGGAGGGAGGGAGAGCGTGGCCTGAACCCTCAAACCCTAATCTCTAAACCCTAAGCAGAAACAAAGGAGGGCGGAGTGCGGCATGCTGCCCGTTTCTCGCGCTCGGAAAGTTTCTGGCAGGAGGGAGGGAGCGCGCGGCCTGAACCCTTAAACCCTAAGCAGAAACAAAGGAGAGCCGAAACACGCGCCCTGCGGCATGCTGCCAGGCTCGCCCGCGACGGCGCGCGCGGTCCAGATGTCGCGCAGCGCGGTGCCAAAGACGCTGGGAAAGTCGTAGCAGTAGGTCGTCTTGTGGCGGCGCGCGGCGAGCCGCTTCTGCTGCAGACCCTCGAGCGGCGCGTAGGGTTCCGCGACCGGCCGCCCCTCCAGCGGGCCCGGCTCCTCGCTTTTCCCGTGCTTACTAATGTAGCGCGGCGGCGGCGAGGCCGACTCGCGGTAGACAGCCACGCTGTCGTCGCCGGTCTCGTGGCCTGGAAAAGGGCAGGGTTTTCTAGGGTTTGTCGAGGGTATGCTCAGGGTCTGTTTGAAGAGGGTCTGCCAGGGGACGCCAGGCGAGGAGGGGCCTCTGCTGCGAGGCAGGCCGGGCGGCTGCAGGGAGCGCGCGGCAAAACCCGGTTTTCCCGAGGGAACGGAAACGGCAAAACCCGGTTTTCCCGAGGGAACGGAAACGATATCCTTTTCGAAATGAATTGGAAATTGCTGCCGGCCCTTTCCTCTCGCAGATAAGGCTTTGCACGCCGGGCTGGCAGGCTGTTTCCGAACATTCAGAGCGCAGCAGGCGTGCCGGAGCGATCGCGAGCAATTATTATTATTATATTATTAATTATTATGATTCTTCAGGGTTTTGTGCAGGGTTTTGTGTAGGGGTTCTTTACGCCAGCAAGGGCAGAGGCTGCATACCGGTCGGAGAGGAGACGATTCAAGCGTGCCGCAGCGATCGCGAGCAACCATCATTATTATGCGTTGTTATGTTTCTTCAGGGTTTTGTGTAGGGTTTTATAACGCCAGCAAGGGCAGAGGCCGCGTACCGGTCGGAGAGGAGACGACCAGACGCCAGGCGCCGCTCGCATCCGGCACCCGCAGCCGCAGCTCGAGCTGCGCGACCGCCGCGCGGCGCATCGCCTGCGCGTGCCTGCGAAGGCGCGGGCAAACCCTCGTATGGAGTTTAGGGTTTAGGGTTTAGGGTAGGTTTAGGTTTAGGTAGTTTAGGGTACTGTAGGCGGCACCAACTCTCGCGCATGAATGACTCGAAAGCGCTGCACGGACCGTATTGAATTCGCCTTCCGGCGCCTGCGCGAACGAATGCGCGTGGCGAAAACTGTTTTGGCAGGCCCGACAGCACCGTTTTTTTGAACCCCGGTCGCCCATTTTTGCTAGGGGCTGAACCCGTTGCGCAAGGCGAAAAAAAAATGCCACCCGCCGCGCGGATTGCCGCTTAAGTAAATCAAATATCGCCAAAACGTCGCCTGCGCCAGAGTTGGTGCCGCCTACGGTGGCGAAAAAAACCCTTAGAAATTGCGGGGCCTCTCATAGAGCTCACAGCATCAAGAAAGCCCTGAGAAATTGAGGGCCTGCGGCCAAATCCTTGAGCCTCTGAGAACCCGAAGACCCAAATGCAGAACCCTAAGAACCCTGCGGCCGGCCAGCCGGAGGGCGCGGGCGATCCTCAAACAAGCGGGCCCCTCACAGCAGCTTGGAATCCAGGGGCAAAAATAGGGTTCCTTGCCGTCGCACGGCACAGTCACTTCGTGAGGCAGCCCCGCTCTCATTACAGGCAGCCACGGGACGCGAGCCATTTTAGGGTTTTGGACTGCCTCGGACCATGTAAACCCTGAAACCCTGCCTCACAGGCGACAGCGGCAGGGGCAGACGGCACCCTCGCCTGCCTGCCGGAGCTCTCGAATAGAGTCTTCAACCCCGATCTGGTCGCTGGAAGGGTCTTGGGAAGGGCTGTGGGGGAGGAGGGGTGCCTGGCGACGAGGGAGGCGCAGGCAGCTTTGAGTGCGAGCGCAACTCGGCCCTCATCCTTGGCGGCCGCCAGCGGCAGGGCCGGCAGCACGCCCAGGAAAACGTGTGCCCAGTCGGCCTTCTGCGCGGGGTGTTCTGCGGCGCGGCGGATTTAGGGGGTTTTCAGGGTCTGCGGAGCCGCGAAGTCGTCCTTTGCCGTGACAGCCGCAGGAGGAGCGCTCATGGACACGAAATTTGATGCAGCCAAGGTCGGCTTTCGGCAGGCGTGCGTATAAGAAACGAGAGCGGACCGGGCGAGGCGAGCGCGAGGCGCTCCAGCTCCGCCAGGCAGTTGGCGAGCGTTGGCTCGACCTCCTCGACTGCGGCGGCGGCGATGCCGGCCGCGTCGCCCTTGTAGGTCGCCGCCAGCAGCGCGGGCTTGCCCAGCTGGCGCACGACCGCCCTGCGGCCACGCGTGCGCGCGGTGAGCGCCTTTTCGCGAGCGGATCCGCGGCGATCGCGCGTCCGGATCGGGATCGCGCGCGCCTGGCAAAGACGCGGCGCAGCGACAGGCTGCGCGCGTCGCGGCGCTCGGTGACGGCGAACGTGTGGCACTGCCGGTTGCGGCTCGCGTGGTGCTCGACGCCGGCGCCCAGGCCGCGCAGCTTGCGCAGCTCCAGCGCCTCCGCGCCCGCGGGCTCGACGGCGGCCAGCAGCGGGTCGGCGACCAAGGCGTCGCCCTCGCGCCAAAAGCCGAGCCGCGTCGGCAGCAGCTGGCCGCGCTTGCCTAGCACGCTAACAGACGTGAAGCCTGCGGGCGACCCGGCCCGCTCGGCGGCTGCGGAGAGCGTGCGGGTCCCGAGGGTTGCGCGCGGACGGGAGTGCGCACCGGCGTCGGCAATCCGCGGCGCCAGCTGCTTGATCGCGGCCTCCGCGCTCGCCAGCTCGTCGCCCTCGCCGGTCAGCACGACGTGCAACGTGCCGCGCTCGCAGTCGCCCACCGCTGCGGCAGGCGTGACGGGCCGTCAGGCTCCCGGCCTTCCGGGGCACCAGCCGAGCGCAGCACTGCGGCGGCGCGCGCGCACCTGATTCGACGACCAGCTGCTCCGCGGCCGCCAGCGCGCCCGGCAGCTCGCGCAGCCGCGGCAGCAGCAGCGCGAGCGACAGCGCGACGCAGCCAGCCGCCTCCGGCCCGGCCGCGGACTCGCCGAGCGGCGCGTGCAGCCAAAAGGCGGCGATGGAGCCGTCCGGCAGGGCGCTCAGCTCCGGCTCGCGCACCAGGAAGGGGAAGTAGATGCGCTTGACGTAGGTGACGAGCGCGCGGTGCTGCGGGCGGCCGTATCAACGAAATTCAAACTTTCAAACATTCCGAGCGCCACTTCTGGGCCGACCCCGGCGCCGCGAACTTGCTGTTATCACGCCTGCCCGATTATCAAAGCCTGCCTGCAGCAGTGCGTCGCTAACGTCGAGCGGCGAAGCGACAGCGTCACCAGCGGCGGAATCGACGGCCGGGAAACGTGAATAAATAATTGGAATTCTAAATTCTAAAACCTAAAGCGGGCCTGCAGCGCGCGTCGCGGTGGTCGAGCATCAGCGAGGCGAGCGCAGCGTTCGCGGCGGAATCGACTGCCAGAAAACCCTCAAATTCAAAACTCGAGAACCCGAAAGCGCGCCTGCAGCAGTGCGTCGCGGTGGTCGAGCAGCGAGGCGAGCGCGTCCTCGACGGCGGCCGGCGCCTCCGCCAGCAGCTTCATCTTGGCGTCCAGCTGCAGCGCAGCCGCCGTGCCGAGGCCCGCGTACAGACCCTCCAGGATGGTACTGCTGCGCACGAGCGCGCGGTCCGCGTCCGAGCCGCCGGCGGCGCCCTGCTAGGGTTTTTGGAAAGGCCGGGCTGTCAGCGCCCGCGTCTCGGGAGAGAGCGGCTGCCGCGCCTGATCCCAAAGCTCCGCCCTAGCGGGCCCTGATTCCGGAAATCCTAATCGAAGCCTCGGTCAGACTCCGGGAGAAGGCCGTCGCTGCAATCCTGGAGAAGCCAGGGGCCGGGTGCAAGTGGAAGGCATTTTGAGGGTTCAATAATAGTCAGCAAAGGGTTTTCAAAGGGTTTGACAGGGTTTCAGGGTCACGCTCATGCCAGCACGAGCAGCTCGAGGCGTGTTTTGAGGTTTCGGGGCCAGAGCGGGGCGTTTTTTTCTAGGGTTCCGGGCAGGGTTTTTTAGGGCGCGCCTCGGGCGGCGGCGGCTGGCTCAGGCCGGCGGCCGGCGCCAGCAGGTCGAGCTCGCTCAGCTGGCTGCCGCTGAACATCTCGAGGCCTGAGAGCGCGCGGGCGACGACGGCTCGCAGCTCGCTGAGCAGCGAGTGCTCGAGCAGCTGCTTGGCGCGCGCGGCCGCCGCGCTGCTGCCGTTGCCTGCCGTGGTCGCAGTAGGGTTTAGGAGCAGGGTTTTTAGGGTCTAGAGATGGGGGCCGAGCTCTGCTCTGGCGCAGGAGAGCCTGTTGGTGCGGCGAGGGGAGGGGGAGGGCTGTGCTGCAGGCAGCCAGGACTCGCTTCTTTTGTCATGACTAAGACTTCTTTTGTCATGACTAAGACGATTGCTTCCTAACGGCCCGAACAAAGGACCAAGGCTGCGCTGCGGGCCCTCAATCGACTGCTCGCGAGCCGAATCGCCCGCAAAAAAGCGCCAGCGTGGACCATTTTCCTGCCGGGCTGTTTCTGGGCTCGGGAGTTTGACCCGGGGCCCGGGTAAGCCTGCCCAACTGCGGCTCCGGGGTTGTTGCAGTGTGTGCCCTAGAAGGCCGGCTTCCCAGCGGTAATCAGCATCCTGTGTGGGCGCAAGCCGACCGTGCCTGACACACGCCTGGCATCCTCCATTTCTGTCATTGCTCCTAGGCATTTCGGTTTCTGAGCGCCCTACAAGCGGGCTCTGAGCTCACTGCTTGCTACTTTTGCACGCTGCCGACTTACTCTCTCGATTATATTCTTTAAATTGCCTCATCTTTTTCACATACTACTTTTTGGATTTTATAATTGCTTTATCGTTTTGGTAAGAAAGTCTGCAAATTTTCTATTCTATTTTTTCTTCTGCCACCCGAAAACGCACTGCACTGCCATGAAGGAGGGCTCGGGCGGGGGCGCACCCAGCGCGGCAAAGCGGCGCAGCAGCGGCCTGTGCAGCTCCGGCGCCGGCAGCACCAGCGCGCACATCAGCTGCGTGACCAGCGCCACTTTGGTCGGCAGCCCCTGGTGGCTGACGACGATGTCGACGACGCGGCCCAGGTTGTCCGCAAACTCCTGAGGCCGGCGTTACGGCGGGCATTAGGGTTCAGGAAATTCAGTTCCGTCCAAATTCCCACGATACGCCCCGAAAACGGCCTTCCGAGCTCCTGTGTGCGGCAAATTTCGGCGAAACCACGGCAAAACTGCGGCGAAACTGCGGCGAAAACGGGCGAAACTCGGCGAGACCGCGGCAAAAGGCGCTCACGCGGCGCATCGCGTCGATGACCTCCTGCTCGGTCGCCTCGCCGCCGGCGGCCGCCGCGAAGCGCTCCTCGACGGCCAGAAAGTCCTCGAACAGCTCCTGCACGATGCGGCGGGCAAAGGCGGCCTTTCCGCCCTGGTGCGCGCGTGCGACCCGCACCAGCGAGTCCACCTGCGCCTCCAGGCCGGGCCGCTCGAGCGGCGGCGCCGCCTGCGGAACGCGTCGGTGGCAGGCGTTAGGGTTTACTAGGGTTTAGGGTCGAGCCGAAGAACACTCGCAGCGAGGCGTCGTCTGGGCGGTGGAGTGCGGCTCAGCTGCAGCGGGCGGGGGGGAGCCGAGGCTGCCTCGCTGGATTCTATGCTTTGCAGACAGGCGCCAGGAGAGGGTCTGGAAGCATGAAAGGGCAGGGACTGGATGCTTGAAACCCTGTAGGGTCCGCATCTGCACCGCGTCCTGGACGGCGGCCAGCAGCCCTCGGGAACGCTTCCTTGGTGTCCGATTCACGGCCAAGGGACCCTTCCAGAGGGTGAAGCGAAAATCCCCTGGAGGAAACCCTGTAGGGTCCGCACCTGCACCGCGTCCTGGATGGCGGCCAGCAGCGCGGCGCTGGGAAACACGAGCGGCCCGGCCGGCGTGTCGGCGGCGGCCGGCGAGCCTTCGGGCGAGTCCAGGCACTGCTGCGCAAGCCCCTCTTCGTATTCGCCCGCGAGCGCCTGCAGCCGGCCGGCCAGCTCCGCCGGAAGCCGCGTCTGCGTGCGAGGCGCGCGAAACACGGCTTAGGGTTCAGCGGCACAGACAGGCTGACGACTCAGGTCGTGTCCGCGCAGACAGGCTGGCGGTCTGCGTTTGTCGGCACAGACAGGCTGGCGGCTTAAAATTATCGGCAGAGACAGGCTGGCGGCTTGGGCCGTGCAGCAGACAGGCTGGCGGAGCCCCCGGCGGCGGGCAAGAGCCGCCTAGAGCCGATTCGGCGGGGGTAGGGGTGGGTTTGCCGACTTTCGCTGGCGTAGGGCTTAGTATTAGGGTTTCCCAAACCCTAAACCCTAAATTGGCTGACTCAAGCGGTACTGCTGCAGCAGCTGCCCGCTAGTGGGCGGGCCGCTGACAGGCCGACCGGCAGTGCCAGGGCCGGCGGCAAAGGAGCAGCTATTTGGGGGTTTGCTGTGGGCACGAGGTCTGCTCACGACCAAATCGTCGGCGAAAAATACAAACAGAAAAACACTGTCTGGCTGCGAATGGGAAGCCTGCCCGGAGGCAGGGGCCTCCGGCCGTTTTGTAGGGTTCAAAACCTTAAATCCCAAAGACACTAGAGCTGCGGCCCTTGCCCTTGTTGCCCAGACCGGCGTTACGTCACGCAGGGATGGGGTTACGTCACCTGCACGACCGAGAAGACCTCGTCCCACTGCAGCATCGCCAGGCTGGGGTTGTCCAGCGAGGCCAGCAGGTCCTCCATGACGTCCGCCACGCTGTTCTCAAAGCCTGCGGACGCGCCAGGCTGTCAATTAATGCCAGGTTGTCACAAGTTCCAGGCTGTCAGGGTTTGCCCTGGGTGCGGCGCAAGTCCTGGCTCAACAAAACAAAAATGCCTTGCAGGACACCCTAAACTCTACTCCAATCTTGCGACACAGTGCAGCGCTGCAGCAGAGACTCTGTGAAAAACTCCACTTCCCAGAAAATTGGGAATTTGGGAGGCTGCAAGGGTCGAAGGGGTAAACTAGGGTATGCATAGAAGCAATAAAGGTTCTTTGTGCGTGCGATCGCCCTGCAGGATGATTCCGGCAGCAACAGGATGGGAAGCCTGGAGGGTTTTATTGGGTTTCTTCACACAGGCTGGAGAGGTCGTCGGGGCACTGCAGGTGCTCCGGAAGCTGGCAGGGAAGCTGCAGGGAAGCTGAAGGGATGGCGCCCTGCAGAAACTTCTTGGCTGCTGCCTTGAAGCCAGCATCCGGAAGGCGGCGGCGCAGCGGGTGGAAAACATTTTCGGGGTTTTCGTGGAGTCGCATGTAGGGTTTGCTAGGGTTTGTATTATCGGCTAAAGCCACAGGGAAGCTGCAGGGAAGCTGCAGGGACGGCGCGGCGCCCTGCAGGATGTTCTTGGCCGCCTTGAAGCGGGCAGCCGCAAGGCGCGTGTAGAGTACATCGAAATTTTCAGGGGTTCGTTGGGTCATACGCAGGGTTGACTAGGGTTTGCGAGGTCGTGCCGGAGCTGCTGAGACGCTGCAGAGAAGCTGGGGAGAAGCTGCAGAGGAGGCGCACCCTGCAGGATGTTCTTGGCGGCGGTGTAGGCCGCCTTGAAGCGGGCATCCGAGCGAGAGGAGTGGACCAGCGGCGGGCCGAGCTCCGGGAAGCTGCCGGCGCAGTCGGTCACCTGCAGGCGCTTAGGGTTTAGGACACGCGAACGCCTCTCGGACGTCCGGCATCCGGGGTTGCTCTAGGGTCTTTCCCAACGGCGGCGACGCAATGGCCCCCAATGCTGCCACGGAAGGCAATCACTGGAGAATGCATGACAATCACTGCGCCAGAGCATGGGGAAGCCAAGAAAGAAAGAAGCTGACGCTACTCTTGCCTGAACCTAAACCTGTGAACCTTTGACTCAGCGGCTTGAACACCGCTCGCCCGGCCTCAGCAAGCGGCACCGGCGGCATCGCCCTCCAGGGGGATCGAGAAAAAGACAGGCTGGTGAGGGTTCAGAGTTTACCGATTGGACGGCGGCAGGGTCGTCGAGGTCCAGCCTGGCGATGAGGTCGCCTGCCGCCAGCAGCGCGCCTTCCACCTGCTGGAAGCGGACGCGGCCTGCCGCGGGCGCCAGCAGGGTCATGACCATCTTCATCACCTGGAGGCCGGGCGGGAAACACAGGCTGTCAGTGAGTGGGGGTTTTGCAGGGTTTTCCAGAAGCGGCGTTTTCAAAGTGGTAGGGAGGTCGCGCCTCGATCTCGGCATAAGGCTGGTCCTTGACGACGGCGCCGCCCTCGGCCACGAGGTAGCGCACCAGCTTGCCCGGCGAGGCCGCCACCAGTCGGCTGGGGTCGGTCTCGTTCGCCAGCAGGCAGGTCAGGCTGTCGATGGTCAGCCGCGTGCCGAGCGGCTCCTCCTCCGAGTGGACGACGTGCGACTGGCCGTCGACCTGCGAGGCGTTAGGGTCTTGCTTAGGGTTTAGGGTGATTTGCTGCGGGGATTTAGAGTAGACGGGATTTTGATTCCAAGGGGATGGAAATGGGGTTTCCCGAAAGGTGCGGCGTTTGCAGGAGGGTGCCTGGGAGGGGGCCGCATAGGAAAGCCTGCCGGAAAACCTGGGGGAAAACCTGGGTTTCGGAAAGTCCGAAACCACCACGACGACATTTCGGACTATATTGAAACCGCGAATCTCAGCCGCCAAAACGAGGCGCTCGGACACGTTCCTCTGTTCGGGAACAGAAAAGCGGCGAGAAAAACAGGGGGAAAATGCAACGAGAAAAAAACGAAGGTGGGCCGCAGGGGAGGCTGGGAGGGCTCTCGCCTGGATGAGCAGGCCGCCGTCGTTGAGCCGCCGACCGACCACATCGACCGCCACCGAGCCCAGCTGCAGGCGGAACTCCTGAGGGCCGCGGCGGGTGACGGCCACCGTGTAGCGCACGCCTGGCAAAAAGGGCGGCGGCGGATCAGATTTAGGGTATCGGTAGGGTTGGAGTCGGGAGATGATAGGGTATAGTAGGGTTTTGAGAGGTCGAAACGAGGGGCTCCCGGAGGGGCGCTCGGAGGGGCATGGAGTAATCCTAAATCAAACCCTAATAGAACCTTGAAACCTAGACAAAAGGGCGGGGCCGCACCCTCCAGCGCGATCTTGTGGGTCAAGCTGACCAGGCTGGGAGGCGCGCTGGCAAAAAATAACCCTGATCCATCCCTGATCAAACCCTGAAACCTAAAGGCGAGGCCAGTACCGCACCCTCCAGCACGATCGTTTGGGTGAAGCTGGTCAGGCTGAGGCGCACTGGCCAGGAGTGATCCTAATTCAACCCTTATAAAACCCTAAGCTCTAGAAGCCAGGGCAGGGCCGCACCCTCCAGCACGATCTTGTGGGTGAAGCTGGTCAGGAGTGATCCCAAGCGCACTGGCCAGGAGTGATCCCAATTCAACCCTAATAAAACCCTAAGCTCTAGAAGCCAGGGCAGGGCCGCACCCTCCAGCACGATCTTGTGGGTGAAGCTGGTCAGGCTGAGGCGCGCGGGCGGCAGCTGCCCCTTCTGCAGGTAGCCCAGGTATTCCGCGCAGCCGCCGGCGACGACCGCCATCGTCCGCAGCACGCAGCCGGCGATGACTCCGAGGTGCCAGGCCGGCTTTTCTGCCTTGACCTGCGCGCAGGAGGGCGGCAAAACCGGTCAAACTCACGCACGGCGAAGGAAACCCGGCGAAACTGGCGCGCGAGGCGGGAGTCCCGGCAGAAATTTGCGGCTGGTGGTTGCGCCGAGGTGCCAGGTCGGCTTCTGGACCGGTGCAGGGGCGGCAAAACTGGCGAAACTCGCACACGGGCGCAAGAAATCCCGCAGCCGTGTTCCCCATCACAAGCCCTAAGAGCAAGAGCGAAACCCTCACTGGGGACACCGTCTGAGGTGGCACGGACGCCAGCCCTCCCAGGGCGCATATGGTTCCCGGCTTCCCTGAACCCTAGGGCTGACAGTGATCTACAAATACCCTAGCAGGGTTTTGCAGCGCACGTGAGAGGCGATGCGTGCTGTTCCCGGATTCCCTGAGCCCTAGGGCTGACAATGATCCCCATATACCCTAGTAGGGTTTGGCAGCGCACGTGAGAGGCGATGCGCGCGTCCAGCCAGCCGGTGTGGATGTTGTTGCCGACAAAGTCGCGGTGCTGAATCATCTCGACGGCGTAGTCGAGCAGGGTGCGGATCTCGCCGCGGATGCGCACCTGTGCGGCAGTTACGCTGTAACTGTTACAACGCGTCGGTCACGACGAGTGAGCCGGCGGCGTCACTGCCGAGGCGGCTCCTGGAAGGTAGCTCCGGGAAAGCAGCGACCAATCGGCTGCCGAAGCGAAATTGGGGCGGCAGCCAACTCTGATCAGGCACGGAAGGAAGGGTTTAGGTTTAGGTTTAGGGTTGGCGGGAGGGTATCCGCGCCTCCTTGAGCGCCACGACCATGGCCCGGATGGCCGCCTCGCGCGTCTCCGCCTTGGCGAAAACGTGGCCGAACTGCGGGCAGGGTCGGCATTAGGGTTTGATGATTCGAGCTAGGGTCAGGGCGGCGTCAGATGCGGGGCGGCCAGGGAAAGCCAGGCTGGCTTAATCGCTTCCATGAATCCCCAAAATCACGCCGCCACCGCCCCGCACGCCCGCAGCTGCGCACTCTCAAACCCTAAAATCCCTAAACCCTAAAAACAATCAGGCAAAGCTCCGCTGTCCTGCAGCCCAGCCAGCCTCGGCGCTCCGCAGCAGCGGACTGGACCGCCGCCGAGCCGCCTCTCGCCCAAAAGCCTAAGAAACCCTAAGTACAGGCTGTCTCGGCGCGCCTGCGAGTCGGAGAACTCGTGGATGCCGCCGCCGGACTTGACCGAAAAGTAGCCCCAGACGTCGGGGGAGGTCGGGAACGACAGCTCGTCGATGGAGCCGCACGTCGGCTTGAAGCCGTCGTTGGCGTCCTCGCTCGTGACGCGCACCGCGACCACGTGCCCTGCGGAAACATGGTAGGGTTTAGGGTTTTGATGATCTGGGGTTTAGGGTCTGCTGTCAGCGTCATGTTGCGTCGTGGGAGGCCGGGCTGTGAGTTGTGCCGAAACCGAGAAGTGGCAGAGACATTCAGCAGCAGTATGCAAATGGGCTGAAACTCCTTTTTTAAAGGGGTGTGCTGGCATCAGCAGCTAAACGGCGGCGAGCGGGCCGGGGGTGCACCAGCCACTTGTGATATCCAGGATTTGTCATTTGGATATTTGCATCAGAGTTATTTTGCAGAGAAAGGATATGGGATGTCTCTTTGGCGAGAGGTGGCTTTGGCAGCTTGCAAAGCTCGGGAGGGGAAAACAGGCTCTGCGAGCAAAATGCGGCAATGCAAGCGTTGCGGCGCGCGGCAGGCAGCAGCCGGCGGCGGCACCTTCGGCCCATGCAGCCTCCGAAAACCCCGCAATCCTTGAGACAAATTAAAACAGAGCTCGAAGAAAGAGAAAAAGGTGGGAGGAAAATTCAGCCGCAGCAGTCGCAGGGCCGCCCGCTAGAGGGATGGGAAAAAGATTAGGGTTGGAGAAAGTTTGGAATTGGGGATTCTCACCCGAGGGCGGCGCCTGCGGATCCTTTTCAAAGTCGATGGGGCTGCTGCCGGCCGGGTCCTTGCCGAACAGCGTGCGGATGTCCGGGATGCGGTGCAGCGGCACGCCCATGCCGACCAGCAGCTGGCACGACGGGATGTTGACGCCCGAGATCCACTCGGTCACCGGGTGCTCCACCTGTGGGCAGGGCCACGAGGGTCTTGGTTAGGGTTTGTAGGGTTTGTGGTTAGGGTTCGGGGGTTTCAAAAAGAGGTCCGGTTTCAGGGAGGCCAGACGGTGCGGCGGGTGCCAGGCGTCGGAGACCCTGACAAAACCCTAATGCAGGTCAGCGCAGCACGCAAAAGGCTCTGTGAGGGCGGCATACGCTGGATTTGGGGTTCAGACGGCGCGCCAGGGTGGCAGCGAGAGGTCAGGATTCTAATGGGGAGGGTGAGAGGACTCTCATTGGAACGAAAGCACGCTGGAGTCAAGAACCCTAATTCGAGCCTGCCTGGCAATTCAGGTGGCGCCATGCAACCGCCGCGCCCTCAGACCTTCATCGAGACAGAGTGATGGAGGCTTGGGGATGGCTGATCAGGGTTTCTAGGGTTTCTAGGGTCGCTAGGGTCGCTAGGATCACAAGAGCGCGCCTGGAGGCGGGGGTTGAGCTCCAGGAAGTAGTATTTCCCGCTCTCGAGGTCGAAGAGATACTCAACGGTGGCGGCGCCGACGTATCTGACGGAACGGGCCAGCGCCCGCGCGCACCGCTCCATCTCCCTCAGCGTCTCGGGCGGCGCCTGCGGGCGTTAGGGTTCGGCATTAGGGTCACAGCGACCCTACAGCAGTGCGCGAAACCCACGCGGGCTGCGAGCGGGCGCTGCCTGAGGAAGGGGGACACTGCAGATTAGGGTTTAGGGCGGAAAACTCCCTGTCACAGAACCGAGACAAACATACCCGTGTTTTGCAGAGCGGACAGCCTGGCGAGGGGGACTTCAGGGACCCGGAAGCTCGCCGAGCTCGCCCGCTCTCAGGAAAAGCAGGCTTCGAAGGCGGGCAATCCCTAGGGTATTCTCTAGGGTTTCTAGGGTTTAAGGTTAGAACGCGTGCCTTGCTCACGGGCCCCTCCTCGACGATCTTCTGGTGCCGCCGCTGCACGGAGCAGTCACGCGAAAACAGCGAAGTGACGCCGCCGTGCTCGTCGCACAGCAGCTGCACCTCCAGGTGGCGGGACGCCGGCGCCAGCTTCATGGCGAACACGGGCGAGCCGGGCACCTCGCCGAGCACCTGCGCGGCGGTTACGGATGCGTTAGGGTCAAGGTAGGGTTTGTTGGGGGAGACCCAGGCGGCCGCACTCCCGAACCGGCGAGGAGGCCGCCGACAGAAGGAGCTTTCCCAGAACAGGCTCCGGGCTGTGGCAGGCCCTAGGCTGACCCTAAACCCGGCCGCGGGTTTCAAGTCCAGTCTGGGACCAGACCGCAGCAGCAGCTCGCTGGAGGCAGGCGCTCTGAGCCGCGACTGCTTTCTTAGGGTTTTTGGTTTTACAGTCCAGTGATTTGGGGTTTGAGTTTGGGGTTAAACGCAATGCTCGCCCTGCTGCCGCCGCCACCTCCTGCGGCTGCAAGCGGCAGCAGCCGGCAGACCTTCCACGCCCTGGGAAGCGGCGTAACCGGCGCCGTGCCTGCTTGTAACTCGCGCGCACGTCGTCCTCGCCCATGCACTTGCGGATGCCCTTGCCGCCGCCGCCCCAGGAGGCCTTGAGCATGACGGGGTACCCGATCTCTCGGCAGCAGTCGAGAGCCTGTGCCAGGCTGTGGATGCACGCCTGCGGGGCGGCGTTAGGGTTTATATCAATTTGGGTCAAATGGACTGCAGCAGCCAGACGCGGCGGGCAATATATAAGATCTGTTGTGTTACTACTCAGCTGGCGGCACCGCTCCAGCGCCACACAGAGGTCTGCTGCCGAGCACGGCAGCGGCTCTGAATAGAAAGGAGCCGCTCTCTTCTCGTCAAGCGAGCGTGACTGCTGTCAATGAAGTATTGTAGGGTTTTGCAGGGTTTCCGCACCGCGTCATACACGTCCGGCGGGATCACGCCGCCGCAGGAGGCGAAGTCGACGGCGACGCCCGAGCCGGACCAGGGGATGGTCGGGACGCCCGCCGCCTGAGGGCGTTACAGGGTTTGATCAGGGTTTCTCGACTACGGTTACGCGCGATGGCAGCTGCGGCAGCACTCCGCCGGACAGGTTCTCTTCCTCGCCGCCGGGCGCGGAAGCTCGCAGGCGGCGACTGCTATGACAAATTAGGGTTTAAAACCCTCAAGACCCTAAGAGGGTTTCGAGTCGCGCCTGTGCGAGGATGGTGGAGCCGATCTTGTCGCCGAGCGCCGCCATTGGGGCGGCCGGGGGGCCCAGGAAGCGCATGCCACTCGGCAGCTCGGACAGCGCCTGCGGCAGCTCTGGCTTCTCCGACGCGTGGCCCCTGCGTGCGGGCGTTTCTTAGGGTTTTGTGGGCGTTACCTAAGGTTTTTCCACGTGAGGAGACAGAAAATCGGCATGCTTTCGGTTTTGGAGTGCGGCAGAAGGCATGCGCTGTGGCAAGCAGGGGGCGGCTGCCTGCTGTTTAAATCCTAAAGGCTGTTTAGGGTTTTATAAACCCTAAACGGCCTTGCTGGGCGGGGGCAGCCCTAGGGCAGCCGGCTGCACTGCAAGGAACTGCATTGCGTCGGGAGGAGCCAGAGAGCCCCGGAGGGCAGCTGAGGCGCTCTGGCAAGGGCCAAGCCGGCATTCAAGGGGGGGGGGGGGGGGGGCTGCAAGCTCCGCCGCGAGCCTCCGAATCGCCAAGCAAGCAGGCCCCGGGGGCGCGCATCGCAGGTGAAGGGGTGGCTGGGCTCGCTACAGGCGCGGCCGCAAGCCTCTGGNNAACCCTACACCCTACACCCGAAACCCTAAACCCTAAACGGGGGGGGGGGGGGTGCGATGGGGGCGCGCACCAGCCGGGCCAGACGGCGTCCACATTGGCCTTCTCGGCCACCTGGACGATCAGGGCCACGTTGGCGTAGTTGTTGTTGTTGGAGCCGCCCGGCACCTCGACGAACTGGTCTGCCATTCGGATGTGCTCGGCGTCGATCCGCATGTCCTCGGGCGTCGCCATCGCGACCAGCGCGACCGCGCGCTCGTTGCCGAACGTCTTGTACGCCCAGGAGCGGACGGAGCGCATGAACTTGACGGCGGCGAGGCCGTTGTTGGCGACCAGGACACTGCAGAGAGGAAAAGGTGCAAGTTGTCAGCATCCCGGCCGAAATCCGGCGTTTCTTGCGAGGGGTGCTGCCCTGCTGTCGCCTGGAGAGGGGCGAGAGCAGGACGGGGAGAGGCCTGCAGCCGAGCACGGGCGGGTGGGGCTTGGGAAAGTCGGAAGGGAGAAGGGTGCCTGTGGATGGCGCGCTGCCCGCCGAGCTCGCGGCACTTGGCCTCGACCTGCGTGTTGAGGCTGGGCACGCGCTTGGGTACGCCCATCTTGAGCGGGTTGCTCGCGATGCGCGGCAGGCTGCCCGCCGAGCCCCTGCAGCAACATCGGCATGACAGCCATCAGCAGCTGCCATCCCAGGCACTGCTGCTCGCCCCAGCGCCGTACAAGCCGCCGCAGACCGCTGTCAAGAGGTAGCTACAGTCCATCACATTCGAACGACGGCCAGGAAACGCCAGTCAACAGCGGTGCTGGCGTCCATCTTGAAATCTTGGATACGTGGGACGCCGCATTCAGACTGCTGGCTGGTGATGCCGGGCTCCAAGGCCCACATCAGCACTCAAAAGGCAACCTAGTGGCCTCTGGCCAGGCCAGGCGGGTGCGGCTGCGACGGTCACCTGGCGGACAGCGAGCCGAGGTCCGCGAGCGACGGCAGCTTGGACTTGACGCGCGCCAGCCGCGCCGCATCGCCGCCAGCTGCTGCATCGCCCGCCGCCAGCTTGGCGGGGATCAGCGGCTCCTCGTCCGGCTCGCCTTTGCTGAAGGCGCTCGGTTTGGGTGCCATGGCCGCCCTCGACACCTTCCACAGCTCTCTGGCGAGCTTATACGATCAGCACTGGCTGCTGCGGGTCGACAGCAGCGCGGTA
Source organism: Trebouxiophyceae sp. KSI-1 (assembly GCA_003568905.1). Taxonomy (NCBI): domain Eukaryota; kingdom Viridiplantae; phylum Chlorophyta; class Trebouxiophyceae; species Trebouxiophyceae sp. KSI-1. The sequence goes on from BHFV01000200.1 coordinate 34,218, forward strand.
CTGGGCGCCGGCAGCGCAATTACCGCCTACATGTGCGTTTCCACCCGGCGACTTTCGTGCAGGCAAGCGCGATGGCAGGACTGCCCTGACGCCGTGCCGTTGATTCAGCACCACAGCCTCCTAGGCCGTCTGGCTGGGGCGTCTCATTCAATGTCCTGCGTTGGCCGCGACGAGGAGCGTGAAGGGTTCGATGTGCACAGAGTCCCAGAGGCGGCCTCCCATCCATACCACGTGCGATCGGCAGGCACTCCGGCTGCTCTGGCAGCTATTCGCTGGCCGATGATGTTAGCGGCGGCGTTGATGGACCATCCCGCACTCCGCCCTGGAGCAGCGCTGCTTCAGGCGTGGCGTCGGGCTGTGCGATGCTGGACACAGGGGGTCCAGCTTGACTTCTGGTGCCGTGGTACGCTGCAATAAGCGGGATTGGTGCCTGGTTCGCAAGACGGCGGTACCACTCACCTCAGCGCGTCAGCCCGGGGGCCACGGGGTCCGTACACGCGCGCTGCCTGGATCGTAGCATGGAGCTGCAGGCCCTATACTGCCTCGACCGGCAGCACGCCTGCTGGGCAACAGCCTGAGCTCCACGCCACTGTTTTGGCGCCCGTTTATGGACGTCTTTTGTGACCTCCTGGCCGATGCGCTGCAGAGGGAGGGGGCTTAGCTTGCGTCCGACGGTTGATAAGGGAGGGAGCACCGCTCCGCGCCTGTCTGGCCAGCTGTTCTCAGGATGAAGTGCCGTCGGCTGCGGGCATGCTGAGAAGCACGCCCCTTGAGCCACTGGCCGAAGTTCTTGCTTGCACTGGAGGCTGCGGGCTTTCGCAGCGTCAGCCTCAACGCACGGCAGCAGGCAGAGAACAATTGCCTGCCGCCCCATGCCCCCGCGCAGCATTGTAGAAAGCGTCCAGCCGCCGCGGCCTGCCATGGCAGCCGTGGCCATCAGAACAGCAGCATTTGCAGCTTTCGGATGCCCAAGGAAGCAGCAAGAGGGAAGCGTGCCTGGCAGCGCGAGCTCTGCATCCGACAAAGGCGCTGTGAGGCCATGTTGGAGCAGCAGCAGGAGATCCTCTGGGTGGCTTCTGAAATGCAGAGAAGCAGCCCACATCCGCCGCCTCCTGCAGCCCAGTGTGCGCCACCCCAGCCGCCTGCTATCACAAGACCAAGTGCTGCTGCGTCAGCTTCAAGCAGGACCCAGGCTTCTACTTACTGTGACCAAATCTGCAAAAGGCAGCACCTTGGACGCTGAGATGCTGCCACCTGCAGCTGCAAGTCATGGGCAGCAGAGGCAGCCTCCTGGCAGCCCAGCGGCTCAACCATCAGCTGGCAGCGCTCCGCCTTCCAGCGCCTGCCGGGCCGCGCCTGCAGCAGGCCAGGACGCGTGTCACAGCCCCTCTCATCTCCCGCAGGCTGCATGTTGCAGTGTGGGTGATAGGGTAGCTGATAAAAGTGAAAGAATTGGACCAAACTTGCTAGTTTTTGCCCGCAGTTCCTGCCTGGCACGACAGCTTGGAGGTGTGGCACCTGTGGCCAGCTGCTGCGGCGTGTGGCCCCGCTTCTCTGTCACAGTCAGAGCCGCAGGGCAGCGCTGCGCCAGCAGCAGCGCCGCCGGGCCGTGCCCCTGCGCGGCGGCCTTGTGCAGCGCCGTCTGGCCGTCGGAATCCTGCAGCAGGCCGTCCCCGCCGGCCGCCAGCCTGCGTGTGGCGACAGCGGCCATCGGCTGCGTGGAAATGCTCGAGGCTGCATTGGCAACAAGGCTTCTTTTCAAACGGATCAAGTGTCAAGATCTGCCTTCTGCTGAGTGCCGGAAGAGCGGGGGAAAGGCTCACAGCGCCTCTAGTACCGCCACGTGCCCCATGAAAGCCGCTCGGTGCAGGCTGGTCGCCTTTCCGGAGGCCGTCTGCCGGTTGGGGTCCGCACCTGTCCGCAAGTGCACGTTTCAGCTCGGCGCAGAAAAAACATGCAAGCAGTGTTGGCGAGGCAGGGCGCTCACCTGCGTCTAAAAGCAGCTTGACGGCCGCCAGGTGGCCACTTCGCGCCGCGTAGTGAAGCGGCGTGTAGCCCGAAGTCTCTGCTTGCCAACAGCCCTCAGTGATTGGAGAGTGCCGACATGGGTGTGCAGATGGCCCTGGCGGCACCTTGGGCGCCGTCCGAGTGGACCAGTCCAGGATTGCGGGACAGCAACTCGGCCAGCCGGCCGCAGTTGCCCGCCTGGGCCGCCGCGCAGGCGCTTTTCAGGAAGGCCAACTCGTCCAAGCTCTGCGCTGCGGGCGTGGGGCCGCTGCAGCACGCGCAATCGGGCGCATGCGCTGCTGTAGCTCTTCTGCCACTGCCATACAGGCTCTGGGGCGCCATCAGAGGCTTAGTATTCGTCTCACGGCATGGGCATGCGAATTTTGACCACCGAAACAAGCGACCAGAAAGCTGTGTAAAGGCCTTTGACCACTTTACGATGCGTGTGCTGTTCACGGCTGTTTGTGATGAAGAACAAGGGAAAGGAGGAATTCCTCCAACGCAGGGCTCGCGGCTCGGCTCGCGAGCCTGACTCAGCTCGGATCAGTGTCGATCGGCCATCGTGCCGCTCTGTCGGGTGGTTGCAGCAACTCTCCTGGCTCGGCCCTGCTCGCGATTCGTAGTTCCGGCCCGCGTGCAATCGACTCCGCACTTTAACACGCGAGGCACTGCTGGAACGCAGTGTCTCCCAATACAGTGGCAAAGTTAGACGTCAACATCGACTGAAGCCCCCCAGCCCGTCGCATGCATCCGCGCAAACGGAATCCGCACAAAAAAAACGACTGACAAAGCAGCCAGAGCCCCACGGCTGGGCCTGAGGCTGCAGCGAGGCCATCATGTGGGACTTTGCCAAAAACCTGCAGGAGCAGGCCCTCAAGGTCGCCCAGACGACAGGCATCAACGAGCACTTGGTGCGTCCAGGGCATCCTGACCACTTTCTCCGTCGTCTGGCCTGCACGACGTAGTCGAAGGGTGCTGAACGAGTAGCTGCCCCACAGGCGACGGCGCAGGCGCGGCTCGGCACGCTCTCAGAGGACATCCTCGACGTGCAGCCTGCGCAGCCGCAGGCTGCCAAGTCCCCCGCCCGCCCAGCACATGCTGCGGGTGCGATGGCCACCCTGCCGAGCTAACACCGCTCACAACAGCGGTGCAGCGCTGGCTGCAGCCTGAACTCAGGCGGTGGCCGGCCCTGCAGTCGACCTGCAGAACGGCGAGGACTGGCATGGCCACGACGCGAGCGGCGGCTGGGACCAAGGCTTCGAGGTCCCTCTGGATGATCGCGAGGGCGCCCCGCTGGGCTTTGCAGAGTCGCCGAGCCCGCCGCCGCCGCAGCCGCAGAAACAACAACAGCAGCAGCAGCAGCAGCAGGAGGCGGCGCGGCTGCGGGCCGAGGCGCAGCGTTACAAAGAGGCGCGGCAGCTGGCTGGCCCAGCTCGTGACAGCCTGGCAGGCTTTTGCTGAGTCATCACTGACTGTGTGGCTTTCGGGGCGGCCGCAGGCGGCCGTCGAGGCCCTGGGGGAGCTGGAGGAGCTCAAGGACCGGCTGGCAGAGGCGCAGGCGGCGGTCGGCACGCAGCAGCAGCAGGTGAACCGCTCAGCTCCGGGAGGCTCAGCAAGCAGCAAACAGCAAGTGTCACACTCCAAACCTCACTAGTGTGCAAAATTGGCCAAACGATCTGAGTTTTCCACCAAAAATTTCCCCCTGAAACATCAACAGAGGGCCCCGACTGTCGCTCGCCTTGCATCGCAGGCGGCGGAGCTGCAGCAGGCGAATGCCAGGCTGGAGGCTCGCCTGGGCGAGGCGGCCGAGGCGCGGGCGGCCGCAGAGCGCGAGTCACGAGCGCTGAGTCAGCAGCTGCAGGACTCCGGGGCCGAAAGCCACCAGCTGCGGGCAGAGTTGGAGGCGCTGCAGAAGGCGGCAACTGCAGCCAGCCCCGATGGTCCGCACTCTAGTGTTTTCCCTGACACCCTAAACCCTAAAGTGTGACCGCTGGCGCCTCCTACAAGTCGCGCCGCGCCACGCGCCCGATGCCGTGGCACCGGCTTTAGATTCCCCTGACTCTGCATCAACCCTGGTTCCGAAACCCTATGCCTCAAACGGCTGCAGGGGCGGCGGCGGCGGCGGCCGAGCCTTCCCCGGGGCCCTCCCCCGACGCGGCAGCCATGAAGGCCAAGCTGCAGCGCGCCAAGCGGACGCTGGACGGCATGCGGCGGAAGCTGGAGGAAGCTGTCGCCGCGAGGGAGGCGGCCGAGGCGCGGGCGGCCGAGTTGCAGCCGCTGCAGGCGCAGGCGCGGGGCTCCCGCTCGGCCTGTTTGGGGTCAAAAGTTAATTAATCTTTGGATTCAAATTGATTGATTTCCATTCTTTTCTCCAGAGTGATGCCAGCGACCGTGGTCGTGCCGACGCTGTAGTTTGCGGAGGCAGCCCCCCACCCCTCCTCTGATGAAACACCTTCAGAATTTGAATCATGCCCGTCGGTTTGCACGTGCTTCTGACAGTGACAGGATGAGCGCCCTTTCAGCTGCCTGAGGCTGCTGTGAAGTCAGCCGACGGGTCAACGGTCACTGCTGCGGCTGCTGCTGCTGCAACGGCGGCCAGCCTGTCATTAGTAATACACGCGCGAGGCCACGAGGCTGCTGACGTGGCGCCCCCCTGCGCAGGTGGAGGGCCTGCAGGAGAGACTGCGGGCGCTGGAGCTCGAAAGGGACAGCCTGGCGGCCCAATCCGAGCTGGCGCGCCCCTGCCCCCGGCTGTCAAACCCTAAACCCTAGTACAGCCCGACTCTTAAACCCTAAACCCTAGACCACTGAGGCCGACTCGCCAGCCTACGTTGCATCACAGGCTGCTCCGCCCTCCGCTTTTCTTCCTCACCCTCGAGTAGAGGTCTCAGACTTGCTGCTCGGGTCCCGTCCGCAGGCCGCCCAGGAGCTGGCTGCTAGCCAGGCCGAGCTCGCCAGGCTGGCGAGCCAGCAGCAGGCGGCAGAGGCGTCTGTTGCTGCCGCAGCCGAGGAGGTGTCCAGGCACAAGGAGGAGCACAGCTCGGCGCTGGGTGCGCTGCAGCAGAGGCTGGCGGCTGCAGAGGGCGCGGCGCAGGCGGCCAAGCAGCAGCTGAGTACGGCCGAGCAGTCCGCAGCAGAACGGGCCGCGGGCGAGGCAGAGAGGCTCGCGGCAGAGCACGCTTCAGCCGTGGCAGCTCTGCAGCGGAAGCTGGCGGCGGCAGAGGAGGAGCTCCAGGAGGCGCGGCAGCAGCAGCAGCAGCAGC